>JALNIF010000523.1:0-10425 GCA_026284005.1 Thecaphora frezii | reverse complement strand
ACCACCTTACCACCACCCCTCCTCTTTCTCCCTCCCCCTCTCTCTCTCTCTCTCTCTCTCTCTCTCTCTCTCTCTCTCTCTCTCTCTCTCTCTCTCCCCCCGCACACCCTCTTGTCCCTCTGACATCTCATCTTCCATCAGAGCAAGCCTCTACCGCCCCGCAGCGCCTGGCCCGCGGCCGCATCACGCTTCCCTTTCCATCGTTCCACGACCGCACCGCTGAGCGCCCTCCGCCTGCCCTTTTCGCCTCCACCTTCCCGAACCAACAACACCTGGGGTATTCGTCCGGAATGGAGCCCTTCTAGGCCGCTGCAGCATACAGCTCCGTCCTTGCAGCGCACCGCATCGGCATCAGAAGCAGGAATCACCCCTACTCCAAGACGTCGAGCCCTGCCCCAACCATGTCGGCCGTCTCTCGCCTGCCCCGCTCTCAGGCGCGACCACCGAGATCACGCCTGCGCGACTTCGGCGTTGGCGGATCCGTCGGCCTCGAAGGCCCTTCCGCTCGACGCTTGCAAACCCAGGCAGGAGCTCCGCCGCGGCGCACCGCCTCCACCAGCGCGGCGCCCACGCCACTCGCATCGGCTGGTCTCTCGATTTACGCTGGTCCCAATTCAGGCGCCAGGGCGAGGGGCGCGATAGAACCAGATGACTTAGACGACCAGCAATCTACCCCTAGGGGAATCAGCTCTGTCCCCAGTCGGAGACCACCAGCGACGCGGTCGAATCGCTCCAACCGACGGCTCTCACGACCAGAGACCGACGAGGAGCAAGGCGAAGATCAAGAACGGCAGCGTTCTTTTGCCAGGAGACGGTCAGACCACCTGACGCTCCCGAAGCCGAGCGATGGTGGAGGCGCGCGACCGTTCCAACTGGACTCCTCATCTGAGGAGGACGAGTTGGAGGTGCTGCAGCAGCCCACGCCCCGTGCGAACCGAAGAACAGCCGAGCTGGGGCGGGTGGATGTGAGGCCGGACCCGCTGGCCCCTTTACGCACCCGCCAGGCGGGATCCGCGGCCTCAGCGCGCTCACCGCTCCCCGCACAGGTATCCGACATGGGAGCGCTTTCTCGGAGACCGTCGGCTGCTGCGATCGTGCCAAGCCGCCGACAGAGCATGCCCACCGTCGATGCGACTTCCGCTGCCAGCGCCAGCGGCTCCGGACCAACCGGTAGTTTTGCCACAGCAAACGATGCAGCCCGAGCCCAGGTCTCCTTTCAGGGCATCGATGATCTCGAAGATCAAAACGTCTCGGCGGCCAACGTGACCATGAGCAATCCGAGGCAGAGGCTAAGGCCGTCGCTCGCCGGAACCGATGGCAGGCTCGACGTGCCGACCATCGAGGAGAGATGCGCTGTCCTCGTGATCAACGCCAAGGGCGTGCTCAGCTTCTACATGGACCTCCAGCGCGAGGGCTGGAGAGACGACTCGCTCGACGAGATGCTGCGCAACTGGACCCCTTTTGAGGCCTATAAGATCAACCAGCTGCTCGCCGAGGGCCAGTACAACCACCACTTTATCGATGTCAATGAGGTGCTTCGCTCGCTCCAGATCGATGCGGACCGCCAGCCCGAAGGGTTCAAGGAAGCCATGAACATGGCCAACTGCGCAACCTTTGTACACTACGTCCACCAGCTGCCCGACAATATCGAGGCCTACGGAGAGCTCGACGACGGCCGCGTCACCGCCGAGGTCCTGTCCCGGGCTCCGCTCCGCAACATTAGCGAGCTCAACGACGCTCGGCGCATCTTTTTGCGCTGGCTCGTTCCTCCCGAATGGCCGCTGACAGATGAGGTGCTCACCTTGCTGCTCGACATGAGCACTCAGGTCTTCATTCATCGCCTCCAGCGCAATGTCGAGCGCGTGCAGGCGGGCACGCTCGACGAGATCGAGGCCAAGGCTGTCACCGACAACAGCCTCAACGAGCTCTCCAGCGGCGATATTGTCCGCCACTCGCTCCAGCGCGTCAAGGCACAGCGCAACATGAGCGAAGAAGACATCGAGAGGGCAGTCATGCGCTATGAAACATTTGCCAACATCCGGCAGATTGACCTGCAAGAGCTGTTGTACGACCATATTGTCATGCGGCAGAGGTGGCCCTTCCTCCGGATGGTCTCCGACTTGACCAGCTACATCCGTGACGTGGTCCGCGAGGTGGACGTGGGCATGCACTCGACAAGCCTTCCACAGATCATGAGCCGGCTCGAGCGCGAGTCGACCCGGGAAGCATCAGAGCTACCGGACCGCATCGGGAGCGGCTCTGCGCTCGACGCCGATAGCGGAGACGACGACGACGAATCGGTCCGCGGTCCCTCTGCCTCTACACCCAAGGCAGAATTCGCCGTCCAGGCCGGCGGAGCGGACGCCGCGTTCGCCTCGCAGTTTCCGCAGTGGATGCAAGAGATGATTGAGGAGGATGCATCCCGCGTCAGCCGCCCGGGTGCCGTTGCCTTCGTGCCCGAAGAGGACGAGGTGGCCTCAGTCGAGTCGCTGACCGAGTTGCAAAAGGCAGCTGCAGTGGCGGAGCTGCTGATGGCAGACGAGGATGTGGGTCAGGGCGAGGAGCTAGCAGCGTCTGCCGAACGCTCGACGATCCGTACAGCCGATATGCTGCCGTCCGGGTTGGAGTCTGACTCTCAGCCGCTCTTCCTCGGAAGGAGTAGCAGCGTCGACCTCGCCATGCCCTCGAGCCCGCCGGGGTCCACCTTTTTCAGAGCGCAGGTCGCCTCGACGTCGCGGGATGCCTCTGGTGGGCGCTTGCAGCGCAACGCCACACCGTCGACTGCTGTGCGCCGCTCTGTCCGAGCAACGTCGTCGCAGACAGGTCGCTACCCTCTCGAAGATCTGAGGAGCGAGGATCTGGGCGAGGAGACCGTACGTATCAACAGCGACATAAGGGACGACGTCATTGACTCGCCGACCAAGGAAAAGGCGAGCCGCCTCGGCTTCGACGATCAGAATCGGTTGGTGCGAAAGGCCGACGGCCGAAAGGGTAGGATGCTTGACGGCTCCTCGCAGGCGATTAGGGAATCCCGCTTCGACTCGCAAGGCGAAGAGGACGAAGACATCTTTTTGGAGAACGCAACCAAAAAGAAAAGGTACAAGGGCAAGCAGCGAGCCCGGGAGCCCACGAGCGAAGCCGCCTCCGACGCTCCGTCCGCAAGTGCTCGACGATCGACAAGGGTCAAGACGCGGCGCCAGGCCGAACGGGACGCCCCTATCAAGGCGCCAACGCCCCGGAAGGCGTCACGGTCCACGCAAGTCAAAGAGGAAGCGCCGAACCGAAGTACCAGAAGCACGCGCCAGAGATCCGAAGAGCTGGCTTCG
This sequence comes from Thecaphora frezii, assembly GCA_026284005.1. NCBI lineage: Eukaryota > Fungi > Basidiomycota > Ustilaginomycetes > Urocystidales > Glomosporiaceae > Thecaphora > Thecaphora frezii. The sequence goes on along the minus strand of JALNIF010000523.1, from coordinate 7,099 downwards.
ACGCAGGCCTCAGCCTCCAACCCTGGCGCTAGGCGGACTAGGGCCCAAGCGCGGCGTGATGCTGCCAGCGATGCGGAAACCGACGTTGCGGTCAAGCGAAAGACTGCCACTCGACCATCTACCATCCAAGAGGAGAGCCAGCAGGCTGCTGAGACCAACGAGGAGCCAGGTGATATCGGCACGGCACGGAGCGCTGTCGTGGATGGGCGTGCGAGGGCCACGTTGGGAGGACGTCCCGAAGCCGATGGCGCACCGCGCTCCGAGAGCAACCCCTCGATCGACTCGGCACAAGCAAAACAGTTCGACGGCGGGGGTCCGGAGGACATCGTCTTTGATCCTGCCGATCTCTCCTCAAATCGGGCCAACGATTACGACGACGACGGTGGTTTCGCTGGCGACGACGATCCCGACGTCGTGGCCCAGAGAGCTGCACGAGACCAGAGACTCGCACGCCGGCCCGTACGTCCCGGCATCGAGAACTTCCACCGGCCCCGATCCAGCGGAAGAGCGGTGCTGCAGTTTGCACCCGCCGATGAAGTCGAGAGGTCGCGCGAGGCGGCTCGCGTCACGGACGTCCTCAATGCAAGCAGCCAGACGCCGAGGAAGCGGAGGCGGATCGGACCCTTTCGGCCGGAGGAGGCCTGGTCCGAAATCAGCGACCACCGATTCGACGCCGTTGCCAGTACAGACTCGCGACGAGGCCGTTTGCTGGCCAGGAACGACGACGCCGAGGAGATCGACGAGCTACGTACGCCAACACCGCCGCGGACCACGCCGCGACCCTCGCAGGGCGTCCGCGTCGAGCCATACAAGCGATCCAACCTCTACATCACGGGCGGCAACATGGTGGGGCGGCAGCAGTGGACTGACGCCGAGACGCGCTGCCTGCTCGAGGCACTCTACCAGATTGCGCGGTACAAGCGTAACAAGCCGAGGTTCCGCGTCTACTCCAAGGTGCTCGAGCTGCATGGCAAGAACGGCGTGCGGAGCCAGACGCTGGCGAGATGGAACAACGTGCAGCTCAAGGACAAGAGCCGCAACGAACTGATTCGGATGCGGCGCGAGAGGATCGTGGTAAGTCGGTTTTTTTGTGCGCGACCGTCGGAGGTGGGCCTCTCGTGGCGGTGTCGAAAAGGGAGAGAGAAAAGGGGGGGAGGGAGGGAGGAGGAGGAGGATGTCGGCACGCTCGAGAACTAACCCCCATGCTACCGCCGTCTGCCTCTTGCCAACCATAGATCCCCTACTGGAAGCGACTACTGCATCCCAATCTATGGGAACCCAAACCGGTTCGGGCTGCGAGCCACCTGGGAACGGATTATGACATCGGCGAAGAGACGGAGGAGGTGCCCTCGGGCAACGAGAGCGACGATGACGATGAGGACGAGGACGACAATGATGACAATGCCAGCAACAACGACCAAGCCAGTAACGCCAGCCGACCGAGCCAGGACGACCCGGACCGCGCCCGAGCGAGCCGAGAGGGGAACAGAGCGGCGGATCGAGATGGAACGGACGTCGATGCTGATGCTGATACCGAAGCGGGGACGGGGATGGTAGCCGCAGCGGAAACCGAAGCCGAAGCTGAAGCCGACGAGGGAGGTGAAGGCCAAGAGGCGGTCTATGGTGAAGCGAGCTGAGTGTTTGGCGCAGTACGAAGCCTCTCCCGTGTGCATGACACCGACGCGCAAAAGCTCAAGATACCCTGCAATCCACCGAAAGAGATCCTGTTGCGCGCCCTTTGGAGCGTTGTATACTATCATCACCGTATGCCTGTCCGCTCTCTGTGTTTGAGCGAAAGAAACTAGAAACTGGGACAGAGAGGCGTCCCTTGCACTCAACGCTCAGCCGTCACACAAGCTTGCACCCTTGCCCTTGCCCTTCCCCTCAACCTCAGCGGCAGAGAGGGGAAAGGGACCAATCACCAAACCGTTTCCATTTCTTCCCCTCTTTACAACGAGAATCGGGAGACTCTGGTGATGTGCATTACAACTGACCCCTCTTGGCCCTTGCCCTCGCGATCCTCTTGGCCTTCGACTCTAGAGCACTACGTTGCTTTGCCGCCTCAGCAGTCAGGCGTTCGTATTCTTGTTTCGCCGCCTGATCTTTCCCAAGGATCTCGTTGATAGCCTCGAGCCTAGTGGAGGTCGAGGAAGGTGGCGAGCTGCCTCCGAAGCGGGAGGAAGGCGGAGCGGCGGATTCGTTCATTTGCGCTCGGGCCTCGCGGAACTTTTCGAGGATCGACTTTTCCTTTGGAGCATAAGGATTGGGGGGGTGTTGGATGCGGAAGGGGAATTTGGCGAGGCGTCGCACAAGCGGGATCTGGAGGGTGAGCATCTGGAGCAGGGACCAGAGGTTAGTCGTGGCCCAGTAGACGAGGACGCCCTGGGTACGTGAGGGATGCCGAGCAGGAGGGGAGAAGAGAAGTGTCAGAAGAGGGGAAACCAAGCGTGAATGGGGGAAAATGAATGGAGCTAGGTTCTCGTTGGGAAAAATGCAAGGACGAGAGGGGGGGACGTACCGAAGGGAAAGTGGTGGCAAACCATCCAATTACGGGCATCGCAGCCCTAAAGATGTACTTCATCATCTTGCTCTGCGCCGGATCTTGCGCTGCACCGCCAGTGGTACCTAGCTTGAACCCGAGCTCCGCCACCGCAAACGTAGCCGCCGTACTGACCAGGGGCAGTACATAGGTCGGGTCGGGCGCCGACAGATCCATCGTCCAAAACGGTCCACCGTGGGCAAAGCTCTCGCTTCCGCTCTTGGCGATGCGCTCCAGCGCCAGGAAGAAGCTAAACATGAGCGGGAACTGGAACAGGATGGGCGTCAACGACTTGAACGGGTTGGTGTTGTTGTCGCGCATCAGCTTCTGGACGGCCGATACGTTTTCCTGCATGCCGCGCTGGTCGCCCGCCGCCTTGCAGTGCTTGATGTTGTCCATCAGCTCCTTCATGCGCGGCGAAATGTTGCCGAGCCGGATAGCGTTCTTCTGCCCCGCGATGTTGATGGGCGCCAGAGCCAGACGCAGGATCACCGAGGTCACCACAATCGTGCCCCACCAGGGTAGGCCGGTGTGGGTGCCGATAAAGTCGAGCAGGTGCGTGATCCAACCGGGTGGCGACGACCAGTGGGCAAGACCGAGCGACGAAAGCTCGCCCACAGGCACGCCCGCCGCTCCCGCCGACAGCACCGTCTCGGAGACGGTGGCAGCGGCCGTGGCGTCGACCGACGTCGCGGCGTCCGCGGCCGCCGACGAGAGCGTCGTCGCCGCCGTCCCGGCGGGCTCGGCGACGGTGTTGTGCGCTGCGTCGACAAACGACTGCGCCGCCTCGCCGGACGCCTGCTGCACCTGCTCGGAGGCCTGCTTTACTTGCTCGGAGGCCTGCGACACCGACGCCTCGGCGGTTTCGACGGGGCTCTGCGTAATCTCCGGCTTGGCTTCCTCGGCAACAGCGGTGGCGGGCTTGGAGTCAGGGACAGAGCCGTTAAAGAGCGAGAGTTGACGAGCAGATGCGAGCGGAGCGAGGCGGAGCGCCGGCTGGGCGGGGCGCCACGGCGCGGGGCCCGAGAGGAGAGTGGAAGGGGTGACCTTGGTGAGGGGCGAGCGCGCGAAAGTCGAGAATCGGTAGGCGGTGGTGCTGGCGCTGAACGAGGAGGATGACGAGGACGACGAGGGTCGCAGCGTCGAAGGTCGAGGGGCGAGGCGGGCGGCGTGGAGCGATGAGAGGGAAGGGTGGGTCGCGACGCGCGTGGCGAGGCGGGAGGATGAAAGGGCCATGATGGCGGCGACGACGACGACGACGAGTCGGAGTGATGCTGAAGGTCGGAGATCGGCGGAGGAAAGGGGCAAAGGGGGGCAAAGGGGGGCAAAGGGGGGCAAAGGGGGGCAAAGGGGGGCAAAGGGGGGCAAAGGGGGGCAAAGGGGGGCAAAAGGGGGGTAAATAGGGGGAGAGATGGAAGGAGCAAGAGGTGCGGATGGCGGCAACAAAGTGTGGAGTAAGCAATACCCTTTTCTCTTTGCTTTTGATTTTGCTTTTGATTTTGCATTTTGATTTTGGATTTTCTTTTCCTTTTTCGTCGACTTGTTTGGCTTTTCTTTCGAGTCGCCTTTTCAGTCGGCCTTTTCTTCGCAAAGGGCGCCCGGCATCACGTGGCTTTGGGCGAGTGCGGCTTACGTCAGCAGAGCGCATTCGACTTGAAAGCTTAAATAGGCGCCCAACTCGACCTGCATTGTGATTCACAATTCATGATCAGGACTAACACTAACACTGTTGCTTGTCGTCATCTTGTCTTCCCTCCACCACCCTCCACCCTCCACCCTCCACCCTCTCTACCTTCGCCTCTCTTGCTCACCCACCTCACCTTGGCGCCCATGCCAACCTCGACCCGCCCCGCCAAGCGCGCACGCGCCGCCGAAGACCCCCCCGAGGCGCACCACGCTGCTCTGCCAAAGGCGCTCCGCCAGTTGCTCCGCCACCTCTTCTCGCAACATGCCCTCCTCTGCACCGAGTCCCACCTTCTCGCACGCCTATGGTACAAGGGCCGTTCGCAGTTCCGCACCGCCGCATGGTGGAAACACATCGATGGCGTGCGCCGCTGCCTCCTCTGCCTCCTCGGCCGCGCCGCCGCGCCGGGTCGGCTGCACACCACCAGCGACGCGCTGCTCGTGGCGCTCTCCTCGCTCTTCTCCCCTGGCTCTTCACCCGCTTCCACTCAGCCGATTGCGATGGCGGAGGGAGAGGTGCAGCCACCGCGGAGCGTTCCCAAGTTTTCCACGCCGCCTATCCGGCTTGACCGGACAGGGGAGAGGGCCCCGCCGCGAGATGTGTTTTACGTCGCAGCCAACGAGACGTATACGCTGGCGACGCTGCTCAACGAGCTGAGGAAGCGCGCCAGGAAGGCATACACCGTCGCTGCGCTCCACCTCCGCACCCCACCCGCACCTACGTTTGCACCGCAGGCCGTCGTCCTCCTCACCCTTGCTGCGAGCGTCGAGCGGATAGCTACCGACATCCTCCAAGGCTCTGAAACCGAACCCGGCACGAGGAACAGCCTCGGTCTAAACAAACTGTTTCGTGTCTTGGCTGACGTTGTCGAGCAACAGCACCAGCAGCACGGACAGGCGGAGGGGGAGGAGAGAGACGTCAAGCGGCGAAGACGCGCGCTTATGCCTGCGCAACCCACCACGATTGCGCACGCCGACGCCGACGACGCAGCAGCGCACCCTTGCTCCACCGCGCCGAAACCCAAGCAGAGACCATCCAAGCGTCGTCGCAACCAACTACGCAAGGCGCGCCTCGCTCTTCCCTCTCCTCCGGAACGCACCCCTGCCTCTCTCAAACCACTGCCGTGCGCGATCCCAGATCCCTTTGCCGACCGTCCGCAGCGCCCGCGCAAGTCGGCAAAGGGAACGACAAAGGCGCCGCCTTCGTTTGAAGAGGCGTCGCGCGCTTTTGATCCCGATGCTGTCGCCGAGCGCGCGAGCCGATTCTTTGCCACCCCGAACGCCATTGCCGCTGTCTCGCTCGGTACGGTGTCGAATCGCATTGGAGACGACGACGATGATATTGGAGAGGCGATTTCTCGTTGATGAATCCCCCTGCCAAGTGCCACCTTGGCGCTCGCTTGTTGTGCCCGAATTGAGATCGTCATGCACTTGCCAACTCGCACTCGCACTCGGCAAACCTGTACTTGTACACCACAGACCCTCTTAGATCCACCATGTAATTTTAACCCTTACACTTCCCCCTTGCCACAACAACAGCGCATCACACCCCTCTCTTCCGCCTCACCACCGCCTCGGTCGTCGCCACCTCGCTGCCCACGCCCCTCATCAGGGTAGGCCCGATCCTCCTCACCTCGCCTATCACCCTCTCGCAAAACTCGAGGTAACCCTGCCTCTCCTTTGCCTCGTCCGGCGTGTCCTCGACGTACAGCCTTAGCGCCGATAGCAGCGCCGAGAGGCACGAAAACACCATGGGACGCCTCCGTACCGCTTCCGGGTCTTTGCGTTCTGCGTCGGCCGAGAGGTTGGCCAGCGTCGTACAGAGGAGGTCGAAGCGGAGGGTTTCGAAGTCTTGCAGCTTGAGTGTTGGGTCGGTGCTGTTGTCGTTGGTTGGGGTTGTGGCGAGTGTTTGCTGGGATGCTGGGGCGGTGGAGGACGAAGAGGAAGAAGCGCCAAGCTCCTGTACCCTCTCCCTCCACCCTCTACACACCACGCTCCCCTGCCCCGCGTCCCACAGCTTCGCCGTGAACCTATGTTGCACGCTCAACACCCTCGCCACCGCCGCCTGACACCACATAGCTCCAAACTCTCCCTCATGCTCCCCAAACGCCTCGGGATCCAGCATGAGGACATTGAGCAAAAACCTTAATCCAACATCGCGCTTCCCGACAGGATCGTCGATACGCTTCCACGATTCGTTGCCGAAAGTCAGGTAGCTCGTCCAGTCACGCAGTCCGTTTTGCACCAGCACGTGCGCGCACCCCGCCCAGCAGTCGATGACGGCCTCGAGGTACCGCCGCCTTTCCGCCTCCTTGACCAGCCGATCGAGCCGCGTCCGGCGCTGTAGCCGCCCCGGTTCGTCGCACGAGGCCAGGCGTTCCGTCACACCGAGCGATACGCTCAAGCCCTCGGCGCGCCGATCGGGATGGTAGAGGTTTGAGACCAGCCGAAACAGCGCCGGAGAAATCACGCTGATGGCGTAGTTGGCAAACTCCCGATCGAGCTCCTTGCAAGCCTTGACCGGCGGCGGCACCGCTGCCGCCGTGTCCGCCGTATCGCTAACGTCCTGACCCGCTCCGAGGAGGTTATCGAGCGCCGGATCGTCAAAGTCAAACTCGACATCGTCGAAGAGGTCGCCAAAACTGTCCTGGCTCTCTTCTGACGTTGTCGGGGCCTCCTTTGCCGGCTTCGGACGGGCGGCAGTGACGGCTCGGTTGCGCTGCAGCAGGAAGGTGTGGATGCACTTGAGCGCTTCCTGCCCAATGGCCGGGTCGACGGCGAGCTGCGCCTCGAGAATATCCTTGGTCCAGGCTTTGCATCCGTAGCAAAAGCGACGAGACCAGCACCAATTTGTCGTGTCAGCAAAAGTGTCCGCTC
>JALNIF010000522.1:0-19582 GCA_026284005.1 Thecaphora frezii | reverse complement strand
TCCGAGCTGCCAGAATCGAACTGGCGACCTATGGTGCTTTCCACACGCATGCCACTTACAAACCATCGCTCTTCCATCTGAGCTAAGCTCGGAGCGCTGACCACCATGACATGCTAATCTTTTATAAACCTTAAAATTGATCTGATGCATGGGTGTGCATTTTCTTCAAGCATTGAAGTTTTAAGCAAAAAAAATAAACAACTAAATAAAAATAAAAATAAGAAAATGAAAAATCCAAAGGCTTTTTGTTGTTTTTTACAACAATTAAGTTGCAGTTGCAGTTGGAGGCTTTGATTTGAAGTGAGACAATGTTTGGATGTAGAATGATTCTTGCTGGCAACAGATGCCAGTGACTATGTGGTAGCTGCAGTGCTTTCGCAGTGGGTGCCAATTTCTGGGCTGGAGCCAGAACCTGGCTCCCCAGATGATGTGGAGCCAGCTGTTATGCACCAACAGGTCTTGCTAACCATGGCTGAGATATGGTGTTGGGCTGGGGGTTGTAGGTGGTCTGGCATAGAGGCTTTAGTGGTAGAGTAGTATTGTCAACAGTGTACCAAGTAAGCTATGTGCTACTAAATACAATCAATGACCTAACACAAGTATTGATTGTTGCAGCATAAGCAATTTCCAGCTGTCTGCTGGGAGTTTCCTGTGGACTTCCTGGTCATGCTGCACACCTTGCTCAGTTCTGAGCACCACCCTGCCCTTGGTCCTGAGACCCTGTACCAACTTGTCATGCCCCTCTGGTGGTATCAATCATGTTTCTTGGATCATTCTTGCTTGTACATTGCCATTGGGCTTGATCATTGCTTTCAATACAGAATCAAAACTGGATATTCCACCTGTTGAGCTCAAGAAGGATTTGTTCAGGGGTGCCTCAAAGGTGGATGGGCTGGGGTTGGACTGTACCCTAGCTGCCATTACCTTGCCTTTTGGCAAAGATAGGGTTGAACTGCTTCTAAAAAGGAGCAGGCAGCTTATCTCCCAAGGTAAACATCGGTCTCCTAGCCAAGATGCAAAAACTCTATCCCATCTTAGTCATATATACTGAACTCTATTAATTTTAATTTCATATACAAACGCACTTTGATAAGCAATGGGTCTTTGGTCTAGAGGCATGATTTCTCTTTCGGGCTTAACACGCTCCTTCGTGAGATGGCGAAGGCTCCAATAGAGGAGGTCGGGGGTTCGATTCCCCCAAGACCCCTGAGTTTTTGCCCATTCTTACCTCGCTTCTGCTTCTTTTTGGGTTTGTCAAGGTCGCGTCACGTTTGGTGATCTCGACTGGGGTTTGGCTTTTTCCCCCTTTTTCAACCTCGCACCCACATGTGACATCTATCCTCCCAACTTCTCCACATCCTCATTATATGAGGAGAGGGTATGAAGAGAAGGTGCAAGACGTGGGGTGTGACTTCCTTTCGTAACATAAGGTGTTTATATTAACAATAATTTCATGTCCTAACCACAGCCTCGTTAGCGTAGTTGCATTATCGCTTGCGCTAACACAGTGCCTCAGTAAGGTCTGAGACTTACGCAGAAGGTCATTAGTTGGAGCCTAGTACGGGGCAAACATTTTACCCTTGGCTTTACCGTGCAATTTCCGTTTTTTTTATCCTTTCACTTCTTTCACCCCCTTTCCCACAACTTTTCACCTCTCCCTTTCCCTCACTCCTATAAAAAACTCCCCTTCGGAGATACAGTTCCTGCTACAGTTGGAATCTGCTCGCGCTCTATCTTCATGACGGCTGAACACATCGGTACCCTCTCGAAACGTTTCCGCTCTGTATTCGTTCTACTTTATAGCGAGTGAGAACATTGTCTACCCAAAGGATCTGTTTCCGTAATGCCAGATGATTAGATGCTATAGAACATTGGTGCGAATAACGAACGAAATGTGAAGCGACGGGAAACCCTAAGCGTCCTCGACGTGTTCAATGCCTTCGAGACCGAAACGACGCTTGACCAGCCTATATATGCGGCGCATCGCAATCCGCCCCAGCACGCGCATTGGAACGGGCCCGAAAAAGAGTGTCACGCCGTCAGAGAAGCACACCTTTCGCCCAGATGAACCGAGCAACGAACCGAACGCCCAGCGCTGCTGCGGATACATACCGAACCTCGTCGGGATCGCCCGTGTTCTTAGTTAGATCGTCGCTGATCTTGACGACGTGTTTCCCATCGACCTTGTCGAGCTTGATGACGATATTGAGCGGTTTCGACACCTCCCCCTCCCTCGTTGGCCCCCTGACATCGGCTTCATGGTCGTCGGACGCTGTCGCAACCCGTCGGAAATCGTTGGTAAAGTTGGTGCCGATGCCAAACCCGTGCGCGATACCGATCTCGTCGGCATAGGCGGCAAGGTCGATGCACCGCTCCACATCGAGACTATCGGAAAACATCACCAGCTTCTTCTTCGGATCGACGCCAAGCTGGCGGTAAACATCGACGGCCTTGCTCGCAAAAGCCTTGCTATCGCCGCTATCCTGCCTCAGACCCCTCCACCGCTTGGCAATCTCCCGTCCAGCCTCCGAGGTGAGGAGGTCGTCGAAAAACACCTTGGTCGAAAACGTATCCGTGAGCGCGATGGTGAGATCGTGCGCCGGCGTCGAGGCGACAAAGTGCGGCGGAGAGTAGACGGCGTCCCACTTTTGCAGCGCCGTCAAGTTCGAGCGGTCGTAGCCCTCGAGCGCCGCTATGGCCATCGTCCACTCGTGCGCCACGGTGCCGACGGGCGCCAGGTTGAAGAGGTGAGCAAAGTGCACGTTGGACGTGCCAAGCAGCTTGCCGACCGTCGAGGGCCGGTTGGGCGAGTCGAGCACGTCGGCTTCGCCTGCAATCAGACCTTCCAACACCGCCTTGTGCGTAGCGTACGAGCGGCGTCGGCGCGTGCCGAATTCAGAGAAGCGGATCCCGTTCAACACGAGCCGTTGCGCTTTGGCGTGCGCTTGGGCTGTGGATGGTTCGAGTGGTGGAAAGGATTTGGCGAGCGAGATGGAAATGTGCCAAACGATCAACGTTCCGCCCTCTCTTTGTGTAGGATACGAACGGAAGCGGCGAGGAGCCACTGCCACTCACTGGACTGCCCCTGCATGTCCCACTGGCGATCGACCGTCTCAAAGTAGGCCTCGCTGACGATGGCCATCAGCGGCACCTCGTACAGGATCACCTCGCACCAGCGCCCCTGGATGACGAGCGACAGATCGCCCACCTCGGGATGCTCTTGCGAAGCAACAAACTCGGCCCTGACCTGCTCGCTGGGTCGGAAACGATACTCGGCAAGGTAGTCGAGGTAGTCAGGCTGCAAGGGGCAGGTGCGCTGGAGCCACTCCCTCTCGTCCGCCGCCAGGCGGAGGTCGGCCAATCCTGGATTGTGGAGCATAGACAGAGCAAATCGGATGGAGCAGCCATGCGAACAGCGATGTCAGCACGGAGAGAACGGGCGTCGCTCGAGGCGAAGCCGAGCAGCAATGAAGCTGGATGCCCACCTTGGATGTATGCGTTGATTTTCTCGACGCATTGGCTGGTAAACTTCATGTTTCTGGAGCGATTCGTAAACTTGTCTGTTTTTGTGCGGCGACCATCAAGGATTCAGATGAGTCGGGAGCAACGCTGCCGCGATCAGCATCGAGTTCAACCGGGGGGATCACGGATGCACGCCAAGCGAGCAGGAGGCGCGCCATGACGTACAGGCGACGAAGCTGTGCGGGTAGTGGCGCAGCACGGCCTGCTGCATGGTCAGCTTGTAGAGGTCTGTGTCGAGGAGCGAGCGGATGGGCGTCGTCGAGCCGGCGTTGGGCTGGTGTGGAGGCGCCATGGTGGAGAGGTGGCGTCGTGGTTTCGTGGGGGGAGGAGGTAGGATGAAGGAGGTAGTGGTGGCAAGGGGCGGAGATGGTGGTGAGGGTGAGGGTGAGGGCGACGGAGCTGAGGGAAGTTGGCCGAGCGGGAGCCGAATTGAGGTCGCCGATCCGAGGTCGACGTGATTGATGAGAGCGGTGCGGCTTTGGGGAGTCACACGCACGCAGCAAACGAATCCTGTGTGTTTTGCTGTTGCCGGTTTGGAAGAAGACGGGCCTCGGCCATCTCGACTCGTCGGCCATCTCGACTCGAAAGGCTCTCGCGCATCTCGACTCGAAAGGCTCAGCCTCGCGCATCTCGACTCGAAAGGCTCACCCTCGCGCTTTTTCGCTCACATCACAGCGCTGCGTTTGCCGTTGGAATTGTCGAGTCGTGTGGAGGCATGCGCCTATGCATTTCCAAGGTGCCATCATCTCCACACGTCACACCAATACATGCTTAGTTGCATTCCCAAGCCGGCGGCCGTCTCACACGTCTGATATGTTGAGCCATACAAATGCGTCGCGAGGCATCTCGCGCCAAAGCTGCCATGGTGCCGTTGGTTTGACGCACAGCTCTGCCATTCAAGTGGGCCGTGGCACATTTGCATCCATCGTTGCGCCCAGCGTCTTGCTTTGGCGTGTCAAGGCTGCACAGCCATTCTGCCCTCTTGCACAAAGGCCTTCCGCGTTCGTTGGATTCCTTGCTTCCGCCTCGGTCGCATGCGCAGTTCAGTGGTCCCCTCTCGTGGTGGCCGCCGGATCCTTGAACTCGTGGAGGCCCGCTACGCCCGCGTCAAACTGGCGCTCGTGCGCGCTCCGCAGATCGAGCTCGGTCATCTCTGCCTCGTCCCCCTGCGACGACGAGGGGATGTTGAGCGACTTTTCGAGGTTTTCCAGGTTGTGCGTCAGCTCTTGCCTCGCTGCGACATAGGCAACGCCCGTCGCCGCCACTGGTGCAATGCGCATCGAGATGGGGGGACCAAAGGTTCGATGGGATGATGAGTAATCGGCAAGAGTGACATGGAAGCGGCGGTTGCGCGTGCAAAACAACAGCAAGAGGGGGGCGAGCACGTACCGAGCCCGGAGAGCACGCTCTGGTTGGCGTTAAGATTGAGCGCTTTGCGTGAGATGAGGGCTGCAGCGCGTGTAGCAAGGCAGCGGGTTGGCGTAGCGTGTGAGCCGAGGTTGGTTCTCGCAGAGAGCACAGCAGCGTACAGCAACGTAGAGCAGAAATGGGGGAAGAGCAGCGCGTGACGAGGGCGGAGAAGAAGGATAAGCCTAAGAGAGGCAGGGATAGCACCACACCTACCCGAACATAAGCCTCCGGCGAGTCCGATGAGCATGCCGCGCATCTGGGCCTGCTTGTTGGCCAGGCCGACCTCGGCGATGGGCAGATGCGGATGCGCCTCGGCCAGCACCGCCGTCAGCGTGCCCGCGTGGTTGGGTTTCGCATCGCGCTCCATGTCGTGACGCTGACGAGCCAAGAGGCGGTTAGCGTTGGTGCCAAGGGAAAAGGTAGCGTGGCGCTGCGCGTCGAGCCACAGGCGGATCAAGAGCGTCGGAGGGGAAAAGGCAGCGTGGATCGCCTCGTGATACGCATTCGAGGGTAATCGAGTTGGTCGAGGTGCAGAGCGAGCCGGATGAGGCGATGCCCGTCCGTCGTAGATGCATGGCAGCCAGCCAAAGGCGCAAGCTTCCACGTGCCTTTGATTCGACGCGCAACCTCCACTTGGTTCAGTCACCATCGCAAAAGAATCTCTTTTCCAATTTTCCTATGTACCTTTGGTCCAGCTGCGCTCGCACGCCTGAGTCGGCAGCGCGCCAGCCTCGACTACCTCTGACGACCAAGTATGTAGTGTGGCTTATGAGTGTAGTGTGGCTTATGAGTGTAGTGTGGCTTACGAGTGTAGTGTGGCTTATGCGCGTCGTGACTGCCACAGACGGTCCCATGGTCCGACGGAGGCCACCTTTGCCGCACACAACTATCGTCACTTCAATCGCTGCTGTGCGTCAACTCCATCTTTGCCTTCTGTTGGCTTGCGCCTGACAAAGCTGATAGCGGCCAAGCGTTTAGAGTACAAAGCAGCGGCCACGCGCTTGCTAAGCCGGCGGCCTCGAATGCCATCCTTCTTTCTCTTTTTACTCTACTCTTTCTCCTCCTTTGCTCCTCCTTCTCCTTTGCTCTTCATCCTCGTCGTCCTTTGCCCCTCCTCTCACTCCTCCTACAACACCCGTGTCGTCGCCCAACACAACGACTGTCGTCGTGGCCCGCTCTTTCCGCAAACAACACCAACTTCCCCCATGCTTCATCTAGATCCAGTCGGCGTTGCGCGCCTCGTCCCTCCACGCCTCGCTTTCCTTGACCAGCTCGCGGCTCTCCTTGGCGGGCCTTGAGATGGACGACGCCTCGCTGATCCAGCCCGCAACCATCTTGACAATCTCGTCGCCCAGGCCGAGCGCGTGCAGCGCCGCAGCATCGCGCTCCAGGCACGCCCGGATGCACTGACTCTGCAGCGCCGCATCGTACTCGCGCCCCTCGATCACCAGCGCCGTCAGAGCGCGCCGCGCCAGTTCGCCGTCGAGCTTGACCAGCGAACCGACCACCTCGGCCAGCCCCAGCTTGAACGCATCGCGCAGATCCTCGGTTGCCGACGCCTCAAACGCCGCCTCGAGCAGCCCGTAGACGGCGTCGCGCGAAGCCGCACCGACGTTCTTGGCCGGCGCGTGTGCCAGCACCTGTGCCAGCGCATTGGCAAACGAATCGGCAATCTCGCTCGCGTCCACCGCACCGCCCGCCGCCGCCGCTCCTACCGCCGCCTCGCTGCCCAGCCCCGCGCGGGCGCCCTGCACCAGCTCGAGGATGACGGGATCGACGCGCGCCTGCAGCGCCATCAGGCTGCCCAGCGCCACGCCGGCCCGAGTTCGCACCGTAACGCTCGAGGCGTCCGACACGGCCTTCTGGTAGGAGCGCTGTAGCTGCGGGTAGAAGGGCCGCACCAACGCAGGGATCCGGCGCACCATGGTGTCGAGCGATGTCAGGATCGCCGCCTTGACCGGTGGAGGGTGGCGGTCGCCGCAGAGGCGGATCAGCGGTCCGATCATCGACGTGACGAACGGCTTGATCGCGTCGGCCGACGTACGGTCGACAATGTCCGACAGGCCCAACGCACCGTACTGGCGCTGCTCGGCGGTACCGTTCATCAGACCCGCCAGGAAGACGGGCACCAGGGGAGCCGCACCCTTGGGGCGGCAGAGACCCGGCAGCAGCTTTCCCGGCGAGCCGACGCCCTCGAGCGTACGACGCAGCGGCACCACGAGCCCTTCCATCTCCTCCTTGGAGACCGTCTTGAGGCAGGCGTCGAGCGCCGACCACGACGCGTCCACCACCTCGGCGACCGGATCGTTGAGCAGTGCCACCAGCTTGCGCAGCCAGTCGACGATGTAGTCCGACAGGTCGAGCGACGGCTGCTTGACGTCGCAGAACGTCTTGAAGAAGCTGCAGCCCGCCACGCGCTGCTGTGGCGAGATGTTGGAACCGGCCCAGCCGAGCAGCTGGACCATCGTCTGGTGGAGGCCGTCCAGGTCCGAGATGGACGCAAAGATGGCCTCGACCGCCGATCCGAGGTCGGCCTTGACGGCATCGTCCGACTCGGCTTGCAGCGCCTTGGAGAGAGCCGTGAGGATGCTCGAGAGGCGCCGGTTGAGCGCCGATCCGGCCACCTTGACCAGTACCGCCAGCGCGCGCGCGTTGAACGAGGTGATGGGCTGCGTGATCAGCGTCGGCACCAGCACCGGGAAGACGACGTCCGAGCGGGCGCGCATCACCTCGCGCAGCGCCGCCAGCGCCGTCTCCGAGGTGCCGCCGCTGTTGTCCGACAGCGCCTCGAGCAGCGTCGGGATCGTCTCGTCGATGGCGCGCGATCCAATGTACTGCTGGGTAGCGTCGAACGCCTGCGCTGCGGCGTGGCGCACCATCTGCGACTCGTCGACCAGCGCGTGACGGACGACGGCGATGATGGCGTCCTCGTGGTCCTCGAGTTGCGTCTTGGTCGAGTTGGCCAGGATCTCGGTAATGGCGAAGCAGACACCCGAGCGCGTCTTGGCGTCGTCCGAGGTGGCGCCGCGCATCCGCAGGATAGGGATGGTCTCGCGCAGGATCTTTTCGCCGAGCTTCTTGACCAGCTCGCCGAGCGTGCGCGCCGCCATCTCGCGGTTCTCGTCGCCGTTGGAGGCGAGCGACTTGATGAGGATGTCGAGCATCGTCGGCAGTACCTCGCGCGCCGTGCGCGGCGTGTTGTGGACGAGCGCCTTCCAGGTGTGGATGGCCGCCTGGCGCACCGGGATGTTGGGGTCCTGGCGCACGATGTAAATCGAGGCGAGGATCCGGTCCCTCCGCTCCTGGCCCAACGCCTCGATCAGCGCCCGCTGCACCGAGTTGTTGGCGGCTGTCGCCTCGTTGTTCTCGTCGGCTTCCTCCTGCTCCACCTCGTTCTTGCCCGAGATGCCCGAGAGGCGGAAGAGCAGGTCGGCGATGAGCTGCAACGACGACATGCGGATGCGCCAGCTCTCGTCGAAGAGGCCCTGCTCAAGGTGCGGTAGTAGCAGGTCGACCGCCTTGGACGAATAGTTGGCGATGATCATTCGGCCGGCGCGCATCGAGGCCTCTCTGACGCTCTCGGTTTCATCAGCGATACCGCCGAGGATCGGCGGGATGATGCGGCCGAGGTGCGGCGCGAAGCGGTGGCCGAACGTGGCCGGCAGGTAGATGAGCAGCGAGATGTGGCCCTCGCGCACGTAGGCGCGGGCGCTTGAGGCGCTGTTGATGATCTCGGGTAGCAGGTTCTCCATGCGCTCCATGCCGAGGCCGGCCAGCACCTCGGCGAGACCCTGGGCCGCGCCCTGTCGGTCGACGCCGGTGGCGTCGGAGCGGAGCACCCGCAGCAGCGACGGCACGAGGTCGACAAAGTGGACCTCGCCGAGACGCTCGACGAGCGTACCGAGCGCCTTGGCGGCGACGGCCCGCGCTTCGGGCACCGGCGACACGAGCACGACGCGGACCATCGGGATCAGCTTGCCGAGGTAGGGGACGAAGTCCTTGGAGTCGGTGAGGCCGGCGAGATTGCCGACGATGCGGGCCGCGTTCTGCTGGACGGTAGCGCTGCGCTCCTTGAGGCCGCGGTCAATGATGGGCATCAGCAGCGCCAGCGAGGGCGAGTCGATGTAGTGGACGAAGCTCGTCTCGAGCAGGCCCTTGAGCGCGGCCGGCGTCTTGGTGTTGGGATCGATGAGCGCTTTGAGCAGGATCGGCGTCAGATCCTTGATCTCGGGGTTGCTGATGACCTCGCCGAATTGCTTGAGGCTCTTGTTCGCGGCGGTCCGCACCTGGGTGTGCGAATCGGTCAGCACCTCGCTGAGGCGCGGGATGACGGTCGGCAGCGACATCGAGAGCTGGCGCGGTGCGCAGTAGGCCATCGAGCCGAGCAGCTCGATGGCCCCCTTCTTGGTACGCCACTGCTTCTCCTCGAGGCCCTCGAGCAGCGTCGGCAAGATCATCTTGACGCAGTGGCCCGACACGGTTTGCATGATGGTCTTGGAGGCGTCCTCGGTGGCCTCGCGGACGTCGGCTGAGCCGTCACCGAAGCCGGCGAGCAGGTGCGGCAGAATCTCGGGGATGTACGGCTCAAAGAGCGTCTTGAGCGTGATGGTGAGCGTCTCAAAGGCAAACATGGCGCCCTGACGGGTGATGACCGTCTTCTCGGCCACCGCCGAAGAGAGCCGTCGCATCACGCCGAACTCCTTGATGCTGCCGATACCGCGGCCCATGACGAGGCCGGCCAGGCCGTAGGCGGCGCCGCGGCGCTCGGCGTACTTGGCCGCGTGGAAGAGCTGGTCAAAGAGCTGGTCAAAGAGGCGCGGCACATCCTTGCTGATGGCCTGGCACAGCGGCGGCAGGCAGTCGGCGACGGCCGACTGCACCAGCTCGGACGGCGTCTTGAGCGCATCGATGAGGCGGTCAACGACCTTGCTGATGCGGCTGTCGGTCGCAGCCAGGTGGCGCGCCTCGCGGCCGAGCAGGATCACCACGGCCTCGGTGACGCCGTCGTTGTCGTCCGATGTCGCGGCCGGGTGCGCAAAGAAGGTCTCAAACATACCGATCAGCTCCGAGATGTGGTCAGCACCGTGCAGGTCGATGACGGTCGAGGCGGCGTCGAGCATTTTTTCGCGCACGTCGTCGTTGCGGTCGCCGAGCGCCTGGCCGCCGATGAGGAAGTCGAAAAAGGGGGCCACGTCGCTGCCCTGGAAGAACTCGGCCTGGTGCCTGAGCGCCTTGGCGATGGCGGCGCGCGTCCGCCAGGGATCCTCGCGGCTCATGGTCGACTCGATCACCATGCCGAAACGGTCGTACTCGGGCGCCAGCGACTTGTTCCTCTGGCGGTAGAGCTCGCAGAGCTGCGCAATCACCGACGAAACTTGTTCCGGGTGCGCGCGCGTCGCCTCGGCGAGCGCCCGCGCGCAGCTCTGCCGGACGTAGGCGTTCTTGTGCTCTAACAGCGGCACCAGCGTAGCGGCAAAGTCGGCCGGCACGTCGAGCGCATTCTCCTCCCACGCCTTTTCGGCGAGGCGGGCGTTGTTCTCGTCGTCGTCGTGGCAGGCGAGCCAGAGCTCCGCCGGGAACTCGAAGTCGGTCAGGTCGAGCGGCTGCAGAGCCTGCAGGCATCCGTTGCGCACGTAGACCTCGTCGACCATCGTGTTGTCGAGCAGCTTTTGCAGCTCGTGCGGCAACGTCGAGGTACGGATCGCTTCGCCGAGGTCGCGCAGCGCGGCGACGGCATCCTTGGCAATCTGCGAGTGCTTGGCGACGATGTGGACGAGGCTGTCGATGAACGACGAGCGCGGGAAGCGGACGTCCTCGCAGGCGGAGCCGTGGAAGCTGATGAAGTCGAGCGCCAGCTGGATCTGCTCCAGTACCGAGTCGGTATCATCAGCCTTGACGCCGAGGCCGCCGGACTGGACGATGGCCACGATGAGCGGGTTGATGAAGGCGACGCTGCCAGCGTCGAGCGGCGCCTGCTCCGAGAGGAAGCGGAGGCGGTAGAGGATGCGGAGCACCAGCTCGACGATCGGCTCCTGGCGCAGGTCGCCGGCAACGAGCTCCTCGTCGATCGTGCGCAGCACGGCAACGCCAACAAACATAGCATAGACGTCGAGTCGGGTCGATACGCAGCTCGAGAGCGCCCAAAAGGCCTCCTTGGCCTCCTGATCCACCAGCAGCCTCGCCTGGGGCACCCGGAGCACGTCGAGCGTCAGGTTGACGAGGCTCAGCATGTAGCCCTGCAGCTCCTCAGCGCGCGCGCCGACGAGGCTCGAGATGGTCTTGAGCGACCGCACCAGCCTCTGCCGCAGCTCCTCGACGCGGGCCCGCGTCGCCGCCTCGACCTTCGTCTGCGCGTCGACCGCCGCCTTTTGCTCCTTGGTGAGGGTCTTGTTGGCGGCCGCCTTCTTCTTGGCGATCTCCTCGCGGATCTCGGCCTCCCACTTCTCGATGCTGGTGTCCTTCTTGCCGCCGCGGTCGTTGCTCGTGTCCTTCTTGACGGCCAGCACGTCGACAAAGAGGCTTCCCGGCTCCGTCCTCCAGATGCCGAGCTCCTCCTGCGTAAGGCGACCGATCTCGTCGCACTGGATGTCGACCTCTATCGACGACACGAGCTCGGCCATCACCTCATCCGGCGACATCCTCGACAGGGTCGTCAGACCAGCGTAGCCGGCCTGGGCGAGGGCGGGGTCGTCGATGGCGCTCCGCAGCTTCGCCAGCAGGTCCTGCAGCTTGGCGGTCACCAGATCGATCGGCAGCACCTTGGCGCGGAAGCAGAGGTTCATGAAGCAGGTGGTGCCGTGTTCGAGCAGTTCCGAATGGTGCGAGAGCACAAGCAGGTCGACGAGCGCCCGCTGGCGCGCTTCGGCCTCAACGCCCTCCGGGAAGCTGGTGGCGACCTGCAGCAGCCTGCGAAGCTCGCGTCCGTGGTTCTGGCGTGATGCGGAGCCATCGTCGCCGTCGGCGGCAGCGGAAGCCGCCATGGACGAGGCCGCTGGCGCGTCTTTCGAGTGCTGGAGGTAGGCAAAGGTGCCCTCGCGGATCGCAGTGTTGATCAGCAGCGGGCGATCGGCAGCCACCGCTTCAACGATGGCGGTGACGCTCCTTCGCGAGGCCGAGTCGCTTCCGTGCAGCAGGACGTGGATGAAGCCGAAGGCGGCGTTGACGCGGAGCACCTCGTCCTTTTCAAACTCGCCGCCCTTGCGTTGGATCAGCGCCTGCAGCGCTCGCAGCAGCCAGATCTCGTCCGCCGTGGCGAGCTTGCGGATGACCTTTTCGCTGAGCACAAACGAGGGTTTGGGCGAGGTGGCGGTAATGGTCTGCAGCACCGCGTTCTTCTGGATCGTCGTGGCGACCTTGGCGGATCCCCATCCCGAGAGGCGGCCCTCGAGCACGGCGACGGCGACGTAGCCCTCGAGAGGGCCGCCGGGCGCGGTGAGCGTGTTAGTGGAGGCAGCCTTGAGGTTGGCCTCGAGGCCAGGTAGCAGCGACTCGGCAAACATCTTGGCCGCGGCAGTCGGCTCGTCGCGCGGCAGCTGCCAAAAGAGGTCTCCGACGGCGGTGCAGACAGCCTTGCGCAGCGGCACCTTGGCGTTCTGGAGCTCCTTGTTGAGCGCTTGCGAGGCTGCGGCGGCCGGCTGGACGTCGTTTTGCAGGCACCACCGCAGGTGCCAGCAGACGGCACGGATGCCCGCCTGCATGGAGGCCTCTTGGATCTCCTTGGCCAGCAACGGCGAGATCGTCTCGACGATCGCCGCGCTCTTAGTCTTCTCCCCGGGCTCGACCGAGTTCAGCATCGCGTAGAGCGAGGCGCGGGCTTCGGGCGTGGCCGCCTTGCCGCCTTTGAGCATCGCTAGGATCTCGTCGACGAGCGACGTCAGCGCGGCGTCGTTCTTGACCTTATGGGTCAGCACCGCGAAGAAGTCGACCGCCTTAGACCGGGTCAAGACGTTGCTGGAGCGCGAGGCCGAGACGACCGAAGGGAGGAGTGCCTTGGCGTGGGGGGCAACGTCGCCCGGGTAGGCGCCAAACAGTCCGCTCGCCACGGGCAGGGCGGTCTCGGGCGACCGGAGCAGCATTTTTTCGAGCTGCGGGCGCAGCGTGGTAGCGATGTCATCCTCGGTGACCTCGGTGGCGATAAAGTCGGCGAGGGCGACGACGGCCTGCGGGGGCACGGCCGTCTTGGAGGCGACCACCTGGGCGCTGTAGAATTGCAAAATATTACCCTTGGCCGCCTTGATGTAGACCCTGCCGACGCCGTCGGGCGAACCCTTGCTGGTCTCGGCGCCGACGCGGAGCCTGATGGAGACGTTGACCACCTCTCCGAGCAGCGGCACCGCTCGCAGCGCCGTCGCGCCCGCGGGCGAGGCCGTGAGCGAGGCAATCAGCGCCGGGATCTGGGCTTGGCACTGCCGCAACCAGTGGACGCGGGACGAAGGGCAAGCGCCAGGCGGCGGAGGGCGGACAAAAGGCGAGGCGAACGATCGAACGGATGCGGGATGTTCGTCAGCGGCAGAAGCGGGTCACGGGCGAAATCTGCCCGATAGGTTGGCAACGGCAGGGCTTGAAGCGAAAGGAGAAAGCGGGAACGGGGGTGGGGGAGGATAAGCGGAGCTTTCCAAACGTCACTTACGTTTCGGATCGTCCTTCGGGTAAGGTTGACGACATTCTTGCGGACAGTGGGTTTGACGCCCTGCTCGGAGAGGATCGAGTCATAGACGAGGGCGACAAGCTGGACGAGGGGACCCCAGACGGGGAGTGACTCTGGCTTGGCCTCGGGCCGCCGGCTGCCGGTCTCGCACGCAGTGGCAAAGACGCTGCAGATCCAGGCGTGGAGGGCAACGCGGCTGGCTACGGGCGAAGCGACATTTCCAGAGGGGCTCATCTTGCATATCCTCTCGGCCTCGCGCTTGAGCCAGGCGACGGCGTACCTGATGACGGGACCGTTGGAGTCGGCGGGCGCGGCAGCCTCGTCTATTGAGATGAGGTCGCGGGCGAGCTGGAGCGAGGCGAAGCGCGAGTCTCGGTCGACGTACTTGGCGTAGGTGGCGAGGAGGAGTGCGAGGAGCTCGGCGCGCTTGGCGGGCTCGAGGTCGGCGAGCTTGGCTGCCTTGGCGGCGTGGCGCTGGAGGAAGTCGATGCGCGCCTTTGTGCTGGTGGAGTGGATGCTGCGCTGGGCGAGGTGGACAAAATCGGGCCAGTTCTGGAGCGGGTCGAGCGAGGCGCCGTCGGCGGCGGCGTCTGATGGGGCACCGCTCATCTTGGCGGGGTGGAGCTCGTCGTCCGAGTCGTAGGGTTGAGAGTGAGTTTCGCTCGAGGAAGTGGAGACCCAGTTCTTGACGTCTCTGGTTCGCATGCCTCGGGTGCGGACGACGTTGGAGGCTACTCAATTCGCTTTATCGAGCTGCGCCGACGTCGAGGGTTGCAAGCAGGAGCCGGGCGAGCTGCCGAGGACGCGGAGGCGCGAAGATGTAGGCCGTGGCCGAAGGGTCGAGGCGCAGCGAGCGGCAGAGGCGGCGAAGCTGCTTGGTACCGGAGGGGAATGAAGGCTCGGGCGGCGAAGGGTGAGTCGAGCTAAGCTCGCAGGCCGGACGGCGCGAGGTGGAAGCGGTGTAACGATGCAGCGGGGAGAGGCAAGCAAAAGCAGGGGTGTTGGGGGAGTGGGCTGAAGGCAGACAAGCTAAGAGAGTGGGCCTGCCGACGTGGTTGTTGTGGTTATAGCAGGAGTGGCGTGGAGGGGCAGGGTCGGGGATGGAGAGGCCCAGGCGGTGTCTTGTGGGCTGTTGCGATCACTCCAAGCGACCACGGTGGCGGCCAGGAAGACGGCAAAAAGAATTCGCTGCGCCGCGTGCGCAACGTCACGTGTCGCTATCCCACGAGGAACTCGGAAGACGGGCGACACGACCGAGGCGCACATGCACACTCACCACGCACTCGTGACTAAAAGCAACTCACAACTTGCACGCCCCTCGAGCTTGTGACTAACACTCGCACTCGGCTTGGCCTTGTCTGTATACAGAACTTTGCAGTCGACGTGCAGGCGAGTCAGCCCGTCAAAGCAGACGACGCGCAGCGCAAGCTCGAGCCAAGCAGGCTGCAGCCAGGGCATCTGCCCGTACCGCTCGCAGCGCACACCAGTAGACGAGGGTGAGTGATGTTGCCCCCTTTTTCTTTTTCAGAGTCACTGCCAGGCCCAGTCACGCGCAGCCAGCGAGGCAAACCAGCAGCGCGCGAGCCTGCTCCAGCCAAGCGCTCCCTCACGCAGCCCAACGCCAAAGCGCCAACGTCGTTCGTTATCTTTGACCCTAGCTCATCCACCCTGCTCCCTTTTTTGCCTATAATTCGCCCTCGTCCCCCTTCCACTCCTCCATCCGCCCTCGTCCCCCTTCCACTCCTCCATCCGCCCTCGTCCCCCTTCCACTCCTCCATCCGCCCCACCAACAACCCCTCTGCATTCGTCCACACTGATTATGGCCGCCATCAAGGACGCGCTTGCGTCCGCTGCCGAGAAGCTCAACATCTCGCGCGGCAACGACTCCAACCACTCCACCGCCCCCGGCCTCAACGGTAGGCAGCCCCCGCACCGCATCCCAAACTCTCCCTCGCACCAGCCAGAGCAGAGTTGAGCTGAGCTAACCCCCATTTCTGCGCTCTGCCTCTCCACTAACCCACGCCTCTTCCCCGCACAGTTTACGTCGACGAGGCCAAGGGCAGTGACGACAGCGGCGACGGCTCCAAGGCGGCACCCTACGCTACGCCGCTCGCCGCGCTGCTGGCCAAGGGCCAGAACGCCTCGGTGTTTGTCAAGAAGGCCGACGCCGCGCCCGGCGCCGAGGGCGTCGACGCCGACGGCTTCGCGCCCATCTCGACCTCGGCCTCGAAAAAGGTGGCCAAGCTCTACCAGGCGGCGCTCAAGAAGCGCGAAAAGGCACAGGAGCAGGCGCTCAAGGAGAGCCAAAAGGCGGGCGACGAGGACCGCAAGCTCGAGGAGAGCAAAAAGGTGGTGCTCGAGCAGCCCTCGGAGCCGGCCAAGCGCATCAAGATCAACCAGGGCGCGCAGCACCGCGATGAGCGCGTCAAGGTGTGCGGCTGGGTCCACCGGCTGCGGTCGCAAAAGGGCCTCACGTTTATCGTGCTGCGCGATGGCTACGGCTACCTGCAGTGCGTGCTGTCGGGCAAGCTGACGCAGACGTACGACGCGCTCACGCTCACCACCGAGAGCAGCGTCGAGATCCAGGGCCGCATCAAGGCGCTGCCCGAGGGCAAGACGGCTCCCGGCGGCCACGAGCTGGTGGCCGACTACTGGCGGTGCCTCGGAAAGGCGCCGGGCGGCGACGAGGCCTTCACCAACGTTGTCGCCGAGACGGCCGACCCCAACAGCTTGGCGGACCGGCGCCACCTCGTCATCCGCGGCGAGACAGCGTCGGCGGTGCTCAAAGTGCGCTCCTACGTGCTGCAGGCGTTCCGCGCCGAGTTCGAGGCGCTGCAGCTGACGGAGGTGACGCCGCCGTGCATGGTGCAGACGCAGGTCGAGGGAGGATCGACGCTGTTCAGCTTCGACTACTACGGCCAGCCGGCGTACCTGACGCAGAGCTCGCAGCTGTACCTCGAGACGTGCCTGCCGTCGCTGGGCGACGTTTTTTGCATCCAAGAGTCGTTCCGTGCCGAAAAGAGCCACACGCGGCGCCACCTGAGCGAGTACACGCACCTCGAGGCGGAGCTGGGCTTTGTGACGTTTGAGGAGCTGCTCGAGCACCTGGAGCAGGTCATGTGCGGTACGCTGGAGCGGGTGTTTGCCAACCCGCACGCCAAGGCGCTGGTGGAGCAGCTGAACCCCGACTTCAAGATGCCGTCGCGGCCGTTTAGGCGGATGGACTACAAGGAGGCGATCCAGTGGCTCAACGACCACGACATCCTCAACGAGGACGGAGAGGCGCACAAGGTCGGCGACGACATTGCCGAAGCGGCCGAGCGCAAGATGACGGACGCGCTCAACGTGCCCATCTTCCTCACGGGATTCCCGCGCGAGATCAAGTCGTTCTACATGAAACGGATCCCGGGCGACGAGGGCTTCACCGAGTCGGTCGACGTGCTGATGCCCGGTGTGGGCGAGATTGTGGGCGGAAGCATGAGGATGTCGGACCAAAAGGAGCTGCTCGAGGCGTACGACAAGGAGGGCATCGACCCCAAGCCGTACTTTTGGTACACGGATCAGAGGAAGTATGGCACGTGCGAGCACGGTGGCTACGGATTGGGCGTCGAGCGGTTCCTGGCATGGTTGACCAACCGATGGACGGTGAGGGAGGCGAGTCTGTACCCGAGGTGGACGGGACGGTGCACACCCTAAGGATCCCCCCACTTTTTTCCCCAGCGATCCTCTTGTGTCCTGTGTCGTCTTGTTACTTGGAGTGTTTTGAGTGTATCACCCCGACTGTTTTACGGCGTTGTATAGCCTTTGCTTTTGCCGCCCCGGTAAAGGCGGACTACGTAGCTACACCATCACCTCGCTTAGAGAAGACAGAATCGAGTTTTCTTTGGGTTTTTTCTCCTCGATTCATGTCCTATCCTCCTCGTCTGCGCCCGCCCAACACGCTACGCCACAGCCTCGTCGTCCTTTTTCCTGCCCATCCATTCCGTACCCCTTCACACCCGACAGCAAAACGATCCAAGAACCTTTTTCCAACTTGCAAGCTTGAACCACGGGTAACTTTTCTAAAACAGTGAACCCTTCGCTCCCTCTACCCACTCCACTCACCCGCGCTTTCCAACCTTCTAAAGCTCTCGCACCTCCTTACCTCCTGATACGTTCCCATCGCCACGACCCTTCCGCCCTCCAAGAGGACAATGCGATCGCACCGTTTCATGATTTCCACCTTGTGCGTGACGACCAACTTGGTCTGTTCCTCTCTCCCCTCCTGCCGCCTACGATCGGGGAGGGGAAGCAATTCATCCGTAATCCTCCGTTGCGTCTCGACGTCCAAGGCGGAGGTAGCCTCATCGAGGATCAAAATCTTGGCCCGTTTACGCGCCAGTGCGCGTGCGATAGCGATGCGTTGCGCCTGTCCGCCCGAGAGGAGGGTGGCGCTTGGTCCCACCACGGTGTCGTAGCCGGCGGTGAGGGGGTGGATGAACCCGTGTGCTTCGGCGCGGCGTGCGGCTCGTTCCACCTCCATCTTCACCATCGCCCTTTCCTCTTCACTCGGCGAGGCCGCGTCGACGTTGCGAGACCCAGTACCCGCCGAGAATGAGTTGGAAGGCGGCGGGGAATCGAACCCGTACTCGATGTTGCGTCCGATCGATACATCGAACAGGTCTGGGTTTTGCGAGACGACGGCAACGTGGCGACGCAGCCATGGCGTCTCGATCGACTCGATCGGCCGCTCGTCGATATATACGGTTCCAGCATCCGCATTGTAGAGACGCTGCACCAGCGCCGTTACCGTGCTCTTGCCGCACCCGGAGCCGCCCACCAGCGCTACGCTCTCGCCCGGCGATACCGCAAACGTCACCCCGTCCAGCACCTTGTCCCCCTTGCGCGCCGCATAGCCAAACGAAACGTCTTCAAAGCGCACCGCACCGCGCAACCCCTCCGGCCGCCTCGTCGTCGTCGCACCCACGGCCGTCGTCTCGCTCGTCACCTCGGGCAGCCGCAGCAGCCGCTCTAGGTCGCACGTAGCACGCATCGCCTTGGACAGGCTCGGCAACCCGTCCATCACCTGGGCCGCAAACGTCACCGCAAAAATCACCAGGTTGAAGCACGCCATCATCCGCGCAAAGTCGTACTCGCCCGCCGCCACCAGCCGCGCGCCCGCGTAAAACAGCGTCGCCTCGGCCACGTACGTCAGCGCCTGGCCCAACCCGAACCCGAGGCCCGTCACGGCGGCGGCGCGCACGCCGCACCGCTGCGCTGCCAAGACCGCTTCGCCGAACTGGGCCGAAAACACCGCCTCCAGGCCCATGGCGCGGATGCCGCGCACGTTCGACACCATGTCGTAGAAGCGCTTGCCCACCTCTTCGCGCCGCAGCTTGTTGCGCCCCTCGCACCGCACTACGCTGCGATTCTGCGCCGCAATGCATCCGACGTACACGGGCACCAGCGCCGCGCCCGCCAGCGTCAGCTTCCACCCCACCACCGCCGCCCACACCACGCCCAGCGTCACCATGGCCACCACCAGCGCCATCTGCCCCACCACCGTGCCCACCAGGTTGCGCGCATCCTCGGCGTCCTTGATGATCGCTGTGCATACCGCACCCGCGGCGCTGTCGGTGCGGTCGAAAAACGTCCGGTCCTGCCGCAGCACTTTGGCGTACGCCTCGGTACGCAGCCGCCGCACCCACTTGTCGGCCAGCAGCTGCATCGTCAGGAAGCGCACAAAGCCGACCACGCCCTCGAGCACCGCCATCAGCAGCACCAGCAACGAGTAGCGCAGTACCGCCGAGCTTGCGCCTGTCTGGCCCATGGTGTTGAGCAGCTTGGCCAGCAGGAACGAAAACATGGGCGTCAGCGTCCCGCCCAGCGCGCACGTCAACAGGCCCACCACTAGCGCCGTGCGGCTCGGCACCGTCCGCCACAGGATCGACGCCACCTGGCGCACCGTCGGATCGCTGCGGTGCGGCTGCTGCTGCTGTTGCTGCTGTTGCTGCTGTTGCTGAT
>JALNIF010000515.1:0-12207 GCA_026284005.1 Thecaphora frezii | reverse complement strand
TTGTAGGCGGGGTGGTTGTAGGGAATGGAGAGGGAGGTGGTGGGTGGCAACAAAGGGGCGCCGTCAACTAAGGACGTGCTTGTGCAGCGAGGCGCGTCGCTTCTTGCTCCCGCATTGGGCACTTGAAAACGCCCTTTGGGGATGGTTCGCCTCGCACTGGCCGCCTCCACACCGTCACTCACTCACTCACTCTCTCCCCCCCCTCTCTCTCTCTGTCTGTCTCTCTCTCTCCACAGCCAGCCAGCACCACTCAAATAGCAAGCCACGCACACCTCCAAGTATTCGTACACTATTCGCCTCCACTCCACCCGCCTCGAACAGCACACGCCCACATCCTCCGCCCCTATCCATCGGCCACTCACGTATCCCTCCACCACGCCCGCTGCATGCTCGCTCGGCGGCCAAAAACTCTGCTACAGCGCCACCTCCGCCTCCTCCACCCCCGCTCCATCGCGATGCGTCTGGGTGAAATCAAACTTGACCAGCTGCACCTCGCCTCCCGCCAGCGTCTGGGTGCAGTAGGCCGCCGTATCGTCCATCTGAGCGCAGCTCGACAGCTGCAGCGACACCAAGTCCTCGCACGCCGACGGGTCCGCAAACCCGTCGTAGTTCATGTACAGGCTGCAGCACGGCGGTTTCCGCTCCCCTTCTTGGGCGGCTGATCCCCCTTCGGCCGTATCCCGATCCTCGCCATCGTAAGACGCATCGTCCCGTGCTACGGGACCGGGATGCTCTAGATCGATAAAGAGCGCCCCCACCTGCGACGAGCGTTGCGCAAACCCAGAACAGGGAAAAAGAGACCAGGCCGCCTATCAGTCCGTTGCGCCGCTCGCCTCCAACGCACACACGTCCGGAAACAAGAGTGGGAGGAGTAGCACCTGCGTCCCAACTCACATTGACACAAAAAGCCCTGCCATTGTGCACCGCCATCAGCGCCGCCGGCGAATTGTCCCACACATGCCTGTCGTTCCACACCGCCGAATCGCGATGATCCAGCAGCTCCACCGTCTCGGAATCAAACACGCCGTATAGGACGTCGCGAAAGACGAGCTCCTCAAACGCCTCGAGCGGCCGGCTCGGGTCGCGCAGAAACTCCTTATAGTCCCGCAGCACCAGCAGCGATCCCTGGCCGAGCACCAGCAGCGTCCGCGTCTTGACGTCGACGTGGATCGCCGCCCAGCACTGGTACGGCTTCATGTACAGCTGCGCCCGGTTCATGCGGTTCGACGACGCCTGCCACTCGCCCGCCGCCGCCGCCCGCCAGTCGACCCTCGCATACTCGCGCCCGTCCGATGACGGCGGATCGCCGATCACCGCCTTCCATGTCGTTGGCCCGCCGCGGCCCGCCGCAAAGTGGTCGCCCAGGTTCCACACCAGCCGTCCGGTGGCGCGCGAAAAGGCAGAGACGACCTTGGCGCCGTCGCCGATTAGGAACACGTACTCGTCGTCAAAGTCGATGTAATTGATGTTTCCCTCGCCATGCTGCGACCCCGCCAGGTCGATCGTCTGCAGCACCTCCCTGCTCGACACGTGGTACAGCACCACTCGGCCGAGCAGCGAGGCGGCGGCGAGCACGGGATACTGGAGGCGGTAGGCGCAGGTGGCGTTGGGCGCGTTGAGGAGCGCATGGTGCCAGTAGTAGCCCCGTTGCGGGGTGGCACCGTAACCTTCCTCTTCGCAACGGATCCGGTCACTCTTCCATATCTCGAACTGTGAGAAGCCGTGGTTGGGTCGGCAATACGTCATCCAGCCGTTGGAGAACTCGAGGTGCGGGTGATCATCCGTCATCTCGGTTTCCAGCTGCCAGAGGATGCGCTGATCTCCAACGGCGTCGGCGGAGACTACACCTCCGGCGATGCCCGTGTTGATGATGGTGCGCTCGACGGGGTCCAGCTTGAATCTCCAGTAGGCCGGGGTGCTTGTGTTCCCCCTCGCCGTGACTCGAGGCCTCAGCACGGGTCGCTTCGAGCCATTGTCGCGCTTTGAAGGCCGAATGTTGCTCCCCGACCAGCGGCGCTCGAGCTTCCAGAGGCGACAGCAGAGGTGGCGGTAGCATTTACAGTCGTCGAAAAAGGTGGTGAGGCTGCGCGAGGTGTATTGGCGCAACGCCGCGTCGAAGTCGGCGTCGACGTCAACGTCGGACGCCTGTACCTCTTGCAGTGTGCCCGCGACCGAGACGAGCTTGGGAGGCGGTCTAGGACCAGCGAAGCCGAGCAGGACGAAGAGCTGCCTCCATAGCTGGTCGTCGTCGATGAGCCTGTTCCAGGATCGGGAGACCAAGGACGCCTGCGAGAGGGTGAAGGGGTCGGAGAAGGTGAGCAGGTAGAGGAACGTCTCTTCAGGTAGCACCTGCAGGGGATCGAGCATGGCGACCATATGACTGTGCTCGTCGGCACGCCCCAAGAGAGGCGGATGAGGAGGGTGGGCAGGCGGCGTAGGGGGTAGGGGGAGTGGAGGGAGGAGATCAAAGCGTACGGCGGGCGATGACAGGCTGCAGCGGCTGTTGGTGGTCGGATGGTGGTAGCATCGTCCGAAGGCGGCGTCTTGGCTACCGGAAAAAGGACGAGAGTGGTAACATCAAGATGCGCCAGGCAGGGCAACGTGGTGGAGGTGGTGGTGGTGGTGAAGGAAGCGCGCATACAGGCAAAGATTTCAAATGGCCCACTTCCTCCTCCCAGCATTTAACATTTGCAACAAATCCTCCGGCAATTTCGATTCATCATTCTCCCTAACTAAATACGGAGGCGCACAGACCTAGCCCGTCGAGCGGCTAGCCATACTCGCGAGCTTAACATCGCAACAAAGCTCTCTCCTATCTCTTAATTGGGATGTAACATTAGTCCCCTTCCACCGTCTATGGCCATAGAACCCTGAATGCACCACATTCCAGTATTGCCTGGTGTTAGTACTGCATTGAGGAACCACGCGGGAGTTAATCCCAGGTGTTGCAGGTTTTATTTTTTTTTTTATTTTTTATTTATACTCTACCTTCCGTCCTTTGTCCCTCCCGACTCCCTCTTACGCTCGTTATCATCGGCGCTCGACGCCCAGCCATTTTGCACACTCGCTACCAGATGAAAAGCTACGCCGCCAAGGGCGCCAAGGGGCCATGGTATTCTTCGAAGAGTCCTGGTCTGCGATGGTTTCAGGACCCGATCGGATATGGGGATATAGCGAAGACGACAAATGCGGATGTACAAAAGCTGCTTTGCTGTGTGAAAAGGGACGATGGTGGGTGGTTCAGGGAGGTCAGTGCGTGGTTCCGTTGGGCACGGCGTCGCTGGTCGCCGTGTGGTATCTTGGAAACGAGGGAAGCTGGCGCATAGAAACGCGTTTTCCGAAAAAAGGTGATGCGTGTCGACGAGGGCAAAGGGGGACGGGTATGCTTTTTCGGATGGCGCAGGCCATGGAGGTCCGAGCAAGGACGATGAGGGCATTCCGACGTCTGAAACTCAGCCGCTGGGTCTGCTTCGGCCAGTGCTGCTGGCTTTGCTGCCAGCGCCGGTGCTGGTGCTGGTGGTGACGGCATAGTGCAGATAGTCCGGCAAAGGATTCGCCTTGATGACGGAACGCTTCCTCGCCTCTCTATACTCTTCCTCCTCCCTCTGCTCCCTCACCCTCCTCGCCTTTTCCCGCTCTGCCTCGATCAGCGCCTCTTTGCGCTTGCGCTTCTCTTCCCACCTCTGCCGCTCCGCGAGGCGCGCCTCGACGCTCGAAACAAACGGCTTGGCCACCGTCCTCTGCTTTTTCGGCGACGCTGACGCCACCAACGACGACGTGGCCACGCGCTTCTTCTTCTGCTTGTTGAGCTCCAATTGCCGTGCCTCTTCGAGCTGTGCCTGCAACCGCTCCTCCTCCGCCTTCTCTAGCTCCTCCTTCCTCTTGCGCATCCACTCGGGGATCGGGTTGGCCTTGTACGTTGCCTTTTGCTTGCGCTCCTGCTCCTGCTTCTCGAGCCGGATCTTGACGGCCGCCGCGTGCTGCGCCCCTCGCGCATCCGTCGACAGCCGGAATGCCGCCGCCTCGAGCGACGAAATCGGCACCAGCTCGCCGGTCGCCGTCTGCCGGAACTTGCCGCCGATTACTGTCACCGGTACCGGGGCCGGAGGCGCAACGAGCGACTGGCGGTTCCGCAGCACTCGGCCCGTAGCCGCTGCGGCGGCGCTCTTGGGTGCCGCTGGTGCGGGCGCCGATGCCTGTGCGTCCGTAGCGGCGGCGGACTTACGGCTTTGGGCGGCGGCTTTGGTGGTGGCAGTGGTGGTGGTGGTGGTAGTGGTAGTAATATTGGAGCACGAGAGCCGCGTCGCGATCGATTTCCGCAGCTGCGTGACGGCGCTGCGCTGGACGGCGGCCTCTTTCCTGCTCTGGGCGATGGTCGGCACCGTCAGAGACGGGCGCATCGACTTGCGAGCGGACGGCTTAGCCTTGGCAGTCGCCGGCGTCGCGGTGTCGCGGGGTGAGGAGTCGGAGCCCGTTGCCTTAAGGCTGAGGCGAGCCGACCTCCGCCTCTCCGTCCTAGCGTTTGTGTTGGATGGGTCGAACGGAGCCGTCCGATTGCTGGTTTCGGTTTTAGCGACGTCGCTGTCCTCGCGAGCATCGGCAGGATCTGCCGCCGCTGGCTTCGGCTGCACTTCCATATCCGCCTCTTCCTCCTCGTTGCCTCGATCGGACGGACGTCGTGGTGAGGCTGGTGTTGGGCTGGTCGATGGCGAGGGTGAAGCGATGGAGAGGCTCGATTCGGTAGAGCCGAGTGCCGGCTGCTGTGCTGTTGGGGACTTGGACGGCGGATGTGGGCGTTCGGTCGGCATTGCTGAAGCGTCGGATGGTGCCACCGCGGCAGAAGTGCTGTCGAGGGCTGCAGCTGCGGTCCGATCCTCCTCCGATGTGGCCATCGCCGGCTCTTCCTTCAGGGTAGGGACGAGTCCGAGACGTTTGCGCCGCTCTTCACGCGTCTCCTGCGAGGCGGCGAGCGACACCCGCGAGCCCTTCTTGGTGGGAAGCTTGGTAGGCTCGACGCCGCTCGGCCTCGACGTCGGCTTCGGCTCCGGTCGCTTGGCGAGCGAAGCAGGCGCCTTCTCTGCTGCCCTTACAGCTCGTCGTGTCTGAGCGACCGCTGCGATGGCCGTAGCCGATGAGGAGCCCGGCGTCGTCGAGGAAGTGTTTGATTTCGGACCGGGCTCCGGTGTGGGCGTTTTTGCCGGAGCTGCTTTTGCTCCTGATACTGGTGCTGGCGTCGGTGATGGAGCCGATGCTGCCTTTGGCCGGGCCGATACAGTGGAGACGACGGACGCTGGGCCCGACAGAGCTGGCCTGTCGCCTTTGGAGACCGACGATTTCCTTTGCAAAGGCTTGCGATTTGCTTTGACCGGCGACTGCACTTTCGATCCGGCACCATTGGCCGCATTCTTCTGTCCAACGCGAATGCGAGGCAAGACCAAACATCGCACGCATCGTCAGCTTGCCGCTACACTGCTACTCGATGGGCTGCGAGCATCGTAAACACTTACGATTTCGCAGAGTACCTTCTTGGGCGGAGCCGCTGCAACGGGGACGGCCTCATCCGCCGCGCGTTTCTGGCGCTTTTCACCCATAGCTGGCGCCCGCGATGGCGAGCACGACCTCTTCGTCGGGGCTGCGGCCCTCTCGGCTTCTGGAGCTGTGCCTGTCGGCTCCTGATTCTCGTCTCCTTTTCCATACAGATGAAACGGAGCTGCGGTGGGCAGGAGCGAGGCTCGCCTCGTCTTCCTGGGGCTCCGGCTGCTGCTCCTGCCCCGCGTCAGCTGCACGAACGGCGCGATGCTTTCGGCCTCGAGCGAGCTCTCCTCCAGCATGGAGAGTTTGGGCTGCTTGCTCCGGGACTGGCGCGTGCTATCGGTCGCCCCTTTGCCGCTGGTGCTCATGATGGTGGTGCTGCTGGTGCTGGATGCTGTGGGCACAGCCGTACTCCTTTTAGCCTTTTGTTCAAGCTCCATCGTCTCCCACGCGAGCCTCTCAAGCTGGCTGGTATCTAGCTGGTCGAGTAGCTGCTCGTCCTCGTTGGCTGGTACCTCCGAGATCTTGCGCAGATCGGTGGTAAAGTAAAAGTTCTTGAGAGGCGACGCGACTAGCGGCAGCGACTGCCGCTTCTTGGCCGACGAGGGTCGCTGCGCCGACCGCGTCGGCTTGGCGGGCGACTTGGGGAGGACCTTGGAGACATCCCCGAGGCTGGTATCCATGAGCATGCTGAGGCTGGTATCGGCAGGGGCGGGGATGGCGAGGCTGGGCGAGGCGGGGACGGTGGCCTTGCGGCAGGTGAGCATGCGGCTGCCTTGCGGCGTCTTCCTGGCCGCTGCACTGGCGGAAGGCGAGTCTTCCGGGGATTGAAGTCTGCTCTCGACAAAGTAGCGCAGCGAGAGATCACCCGTGAAGGTATCGGCCTTGGTAGACATGGCTATAGTCGGGGGAGCCCTAGCGGGCGGAGGCGGCGGCGAGGTTGGCGTTGGCGCTAGTGTCGTCAATCAAGGACGAGAGGATGGAGTATGCTTCGTGTGGCGACAGTGCCGGCTGGGTATCGAAGGACGACAGAGTGTGTATCGGAGCCATCGAATGAGGAAGTTTGGCGATTGTAAGTGGCAGAAGAGCGCGTGGATGGGAGGATGGCGGAGAGTGAACGGGGTGAGGACGTCCACCGAGAAAAAAAAAACACGCAAGCTGCGAGTGTTACTCTCGTTCCACTCCGCGCGTGTCGCTAGTTCCCCGATGACGCAGCAACATCACGTGCTGTGGAGGGCGATTTCAGCCAACAGGCAAGCTTCTGGCCCGCAGTTTCATACGTACGAAACAGGGCGAGTCGGGCGCAACTCGCCAGCCCTTACAGCTTCAGAGGGCGGCATCGTATCAAAACGCTAAACAAATTGCCGACGTGCCCCTTGCCTCCGCCTCCACGGCCCGACCCACGTAGCCAACGTCTCCTCCGGCTCAGCTGTCCGTCCCAAATCTTCTTCCTCCCATGCTAGGTCCGACCACGTTCAACCGAGCCGCGAGGGTCCCAAGTCAGCTCGCCGCTGGTCAACGTGGGACACCCTGGCCTCGTCCTTGAACCTCACGAGAGGGAGAAAGAGAGGGAGGGAGGGAGAGGGAGGGGCAGGGAGAAAGAGAGCGACCAGCACACTTGGCATCCGACCTCCTAGCGGTCCGGTGATGGCAGAATCCACATCGAGATAGCCTTTCCAGGTGGCACGGTCCGTATCCGAGTACGGGAGCTCGAGTACCGTCGAAACCTTGTGCTGCGGGGTTGCTAGTCGGGATGCTGAACAGCAGCTCCCCGTTACTCACCTTGGTCTGCACGCCTGCACGCCTTTCCGCACCCAGTCTCCGAACCCGCGGCTCGACTTTGCAGTTTGGTGGCTTTGTCGAGATAAGAGAATTGCACCTGGCCGACGTGCGGCTTCTTGCCTCCTCGTCCACAACACTCGACCTGTCTGCTTCGAGCGGCCAAGATATGCCGACTTAAGGCCGGCAGCCTTTGCCCTAAAGAGCCCACCTGACTCACACAAAATGTGGTCTTTGGCTTGGCCGCCGAAATCCTCGCCCTTGCCACCTGGCAACTTGCGGCTTCTTCTCTTCCGTCTTGTTCCGCTGTCCTCGCTTCGGCTTCGCCTCGCGCAGTAGCGCTGCGGGCTTGCCATGCTCTAGCTCCGCACGTACCCAACTTGGTTTAGCTTCCGGCTTCCTCTATGCACTACCTCTATGCGCTGATCTACCCCTGAGGGCACTCTCTATCTCGTTCCTGTACGCTGGCTCTAACCTAGTGCGTCCCCTTTGGCTCTACCTCGCCACCGACCCCTTTGACTCGGACCATCTTCCAACCGACGGCGCTCGACCTTCCGACCAGGTAAACGGCGGCCCAGACGCCCACACGTGCGCCTCGCTGAATCATCACCGTCGAGAGCAGGATCCTTCGCACGAGGCGAGCTCGCCCTCTTGTTGCTTAGCCGTATCTCGATGCCTCTGCTACGACCGGCTAGCGTACACGCTAGTTCGCCCGTCCTCAGGCATAAAAGGACCGCTCGTCAAATACATCTTTGGTTTGGGCTCCTCATCGCCTCTTATCCCCTTTCCCTCGTCCTAGCCAACCTCGCCCTACCATGAAGCTCGCACTCTCACCGTCGCTGCTACCGCTGCTGGCGTCGGCCGCCGTCGTGGCCTGGATCTCTGCGCGCGCCAATCCATTGCAGGCGCGCCAGCATTGCCTGAGCTGCTCGGGCTGCTCATCGGACTCGTGCCGGACCAACCAGCCGGGTGGCCTGCTGCTGCTGACGGGCTTCTGGGACTACTCGCCCGCAACGGGTCCCGACGATGCCTGGACCATCCACGGGCTCTGGCCTGACAGCTGCTCGGGCGCACAGGTCTCGAGCTGTGGAACGGATCGCAACTACCAGAACATCGGCACCATCCTCCGCAACAACGGCGCCGAAGACGTGCTCGACTACATGAACCAGTACTGGCTCGACATCAACGGCGACGATAGCAGCTTTTGGGTGCGTTGACCGTCCCCAAAACCCCTATGCCTTCGTCGTTCATGGCTGGAAGCCCAGCCCCCTTGTCGCTGACCGTCGGTTATCGTTTTCTCCTTTTGATATTTCTTTGCTCCACCATTCTCGCGGGACCAGGCGCACGAGTGGACCAAGCACGGCCGCTGCGTCTCTACGCTGCGGCCCGAATGCTACAATTCGTTCACGCAGTACCAGGACGTGGTCGACTACTTTGGCACCGTCGTATCGCTGCACAAGCGCTACTCGGTCTATGATGCGCTGGCAGCAGCCGGCATCCGCCCGAGCACGAGCAAGACGTTCACGTTGTCGCAGCTGCAGGCGGCGATGCGCAGCGCGTTTGACTACGAGGCGACGTTCAAGTGCAAGAACAACAACCTCAACGAGGTCTGGCTCTACTTTCACACTGATGGACAGAGCAACACCGCCGACGCCTTTTACCAGACTAAGCCGATCGCTAGCAATAATGGATGCCCCTCGTCCGGTATCAAGTATCCGCCCAAGTAGGCTGCGGAGTGGTCTAAAAGGGTCGGGAGGAGGCGAGGTGTCGAAGCTGGACGTAGGAGGGGGAGGAAGATGCGGAGCACTAGCGGTGACCAAGCACTGGCAGAAGGCGTCGGAGCGCCCATGTGAGGGTCGGTGAGATCTATATCGGGCATATGGTCACATGCGCAGCGGACGCCAGTTGGACGAAGCAGCCCCACTTCATCTCCCCCTCCGCCTCATCTCCTCCTTCCATCCTCCTCCATCCTCTTTTCCTTGGCGTGCTGGCAGTCATTTTCACTCACCCGCCCTCCTCCTCCTCTCATCGCTCCGTTGCTCGCGCTCTTACTTGACTCTGTGTTTCTCGTTCTCGCCAGCCTCGCTTCCACGCGGCGCTCGACCAGCCGGCCCTTACGGTCTCGGCTGGGAGCTCGCAGCGACTCTCCCGGAGTTTGGCACCTAAGGTTTCAATGTTAGGCTATTCTTCCTTTGCCTCCCCCGATGTCTTGGCTGTGACCGACGAGTTGGTGTTTAAGATTGTTGAGCAAGCGACGGGGATAGCGGCAACGCTCGGATTCATAAGGATCTGAAGACAATGGTGTTAGAAGGATGCCAACGTCCATTACGGGTGGACGTTTTTATTTATTTATTTTATTTATTTATTTTTTATTTATTTTTGATCCTAGTTATGTGTGCCCTATCGGGCCTCGAAGACGAGAGGGTCGAGCGTGTACCATAGCTGCACGGCTTACTGGTGACGATATATACAAGAGAGACAATGCACGGCTTGCGGCGCCTAAGCCGAGCGTGTGCAGACCAGCGACGGGTCGTGTGGGAGGATGGTGATGATCACACCAGCACTCATTTTTTTCGTTGGGGCTACAGCTTCTGTCACGAGGGCGTCGTAGCTTGTTGTTGCGCTAGCTGGACCATGACAAGGCGTGGCAGAAGAGGAACGTTGGCGCGCACCCTGTGCAAGCTGGACAGGGGGAAACAGGCAAACTAGAGGATTTGGTTAGTCGATGGTGATGGATGTGGATATCGCCGTGCGTACGCCTGCAACTTGTCCAAGCAACTGCGGAGGCGCATGGGCGCCTGTTTGAGCTGCTGTTGGTTTGAAAAGGCGGACGTGCCGCTTTAACTTTTGGCGCACTTCTTCCGCCGCTCGGGCCACTGCCGATTACTGCAGCGAACGTATCTTTATGCTTGGTGATAGTAGATGAGTGTAAGTAAGGAGCAGTACATAAGTGCAAACGATGTAGCTATGTAGTTCAACATGCAGGGCTATAATCGACTGTTCTCATTAATATTATTTCAACTTTGCCCGACAGCGACGCATCCCTTTCTCTGTCTCTGTCTCTGTGTCTCTTTCTCTCTCTCTTTCTCTCTCTCTCTCTCTCTCTCTCTCTCTCTCCCTCTCTCGGTAAAGCCTCCCGTCCGGCACCGCCGCTTTGCCCACCGCCACACCCACACACCCACACCCACACCCACACCCACACCCACACCCACACCCACCGCCACCCCCACACACACACCCACACTCACTCCCAAACAACTGGTCCGCAGGTGCTCGGCACGACCACCTTCAACCACATTCACTCACATCCCCCCTCCCTCGCACGCATTCCCTCGATCGGGGCGCTCACAACCATCCTCACGCGCCAGCATATAGCCACCGCCGACGCTCCTTTGCCCCTCCCCCTCTGTGAGCCATCCAACCTTCCATGCCGCCACCTGGATGAACCACCTCGCGCCCACTTCATCACCACGCACCTCAGCTTCCCTTTGACTCGCACCTCTCTTCGCTTTCCTTCGTTTCTCACCGCTGCATCACACTCCCTTTGCCCAGAGCACCAGCTTAACCTTCATCCCGGGTAGCCGCGAGCGCCTGCCCGCCCTAACAGCTTCCAGCGCACGCCCAAGCTTCGCACCATGAGCGCCTCCGCCAGTGCTAACAACCGCCCAGACACGCCCTCTCGCTCCGCCGCACAGCTCCGCAATGACATCGGCAGCCCCACCAGCACCGGCTCCGAGGCCGGCTACGATTCCCCCTCGTTCGTCGAAGCCTACCCCTCCGGCTCTCTGGCGCACAAGCTCGGCCGCAGCCTGGTAGGCGCCGCTGTCGGCAGCTCCCTCAGCTTGGCCGGCTCCGGCTACAACTCTCCCAGCCTCGCCCTCACCGGATTCAACGGTAGGTCCCCCATCGCACCCACCTGCCTCTAGCGTTGCCGACGTTACCTCCGATGCTCGCTGCCCCCCCCTTTTTTATGGTCCCTGTCTCTTCATCTCTCTCTGTATCTCTCTTTCTCTCTCGCTCTGTCGCCGATTTCGGACCCCATTCTGATCCCCTTCCTTTTGGTACTGCACGCTCTGTCCTCATCCCTCCCCATCCTCAACCCCCCTCCTCCTTCTCTTCCTCAGCCATCTCGACCGTGCTCAACCATCCGTCAAAGCGGCAGCATCCCATCGATCCCAAGTCTTCGCGCTTCCCGCCACTGACACCCACGCCACATGTGTTGTCCGACATCCCCAGGGCGAAAAAGGCCGATCTGGAGGGCTACCTCTCGTCCGTACGACCGGAATGGGACCGGTTCATGCGCAACCAGAAGCTGGGGAGGCAGGGAAAGGCACGGGTAGCAGACGGGCAGCAGGACGGTGCGGAAGAGCAGGCGGCCCAAGGCGAGCTCCGCATCGAAGCCGAAGCCAGCGCCAAGGGCCGAGGGACGCGGCCCCATCACCGCTCCCGCGGCAGTGTCACATCGCTCTCGGCCGATCTCCGCGCCCAGCCGACGCCGGCGCCACGGAAGCGCCTGCCGCCGCTCAGCTCGGTGCCGCAGGTCTTCTTCTCCGAGGACTTTGACCTCGGCGACCCGTATACCTTTGATCTGGTGACGGAGCGCTACAAGGCCACCACCGCCAATGCCGGCCAGGACGGTGCCGCGGCCCACAGCTACGACGTTGCGCTCAACCAGATGCTCCAGGAGAAGCTGAGCTACTACTCGGATGTGATCGAGCAGCACCTGATCCTCGAGATCGGCCAGCAGTCGTCCTCCTTCTTCGCAGCACTGGGCAACCTCAACGAGCTCAGCGCCGAGGCCGAGAGCTGTCTGGAACAGATCGACCACCTCAAGGCCGAGCTCGCCCAGATCGACGAGCAGCAGGCCAAGCAGGGCCTCCGCGTCGTGCTCGAGCA
>JALNIF010000514.1:0-33900 GCA_026284005.1 Thecaphora frezii | reverse complement strand
GGGGGCGCCCCCCCCCCCCCCCCCCCCCCACAAACAACACACACCACACCCACAACCAACAAACAACAACCACCCCCCACAACAAAAAAAAAAAAAAAAAAAAAAAAAAAAACAAAAAAGGGTGTGGCCACGGCCCAAAACTTTCCACATTCGTTACCTAGACAGGCAATTTCGGATCCGCGCTATGTTTTGTTGCCGTTCGCTTCGCCTCGGCGGTTAGCCATGATTGCGTCGGGGCCGAGGTCGGACTCGCCTCTGGGCGCGCGCGTATGTGTGTGTGTGTGTGTTTTTATTTTATTTTTTATTGTATTTCATTTTATTTCATTTTATTTTTTATTTTATTTTATTTCTTTATTATTATTATTATTACTATTACTATTATTAGTATTATCATTATTATTGTTACTTTATAACCATTATTGTTATTAATATCATTATTATTATACTGTCTCTATTGCTTGCTTGCCCGCTTTCTCGCAAAGGGAAAAAAAAAAAAAAAAAAAAAAAAAAAAAAGGATGCAAAGCCCATGCGCTCATGCACGGTGATGGCGGCGTCGGACAACGGCAGGCTAAAGTGCGCGGTGATAGAGCAGCAGTGGCGGTCGGCTGGGCTGCAACATGATCATAAACAGCGACCACACTGCAGTTCCAGGGGCCGCAAGGTAAGCAAAGTTGCAAGTGGATCGAGGTGTAGGCCCAGGCTAATGTCCTAATTATTTCGTAGCCGAATCTAACCAGCTGGTCTCGATATAGCTTTGTGTGCAACAGTGCGCCTTTTGTTGCGCCCACACCTTCCGTAGTTAATCCATTTCATCCCCTGCAACCAGCCGCACCAGCCAGTCCGTCCTGAACCAGGTGTAGTCAACCAAACCACCCGCTACAGCCACGCTTGTTGTGCCGCTCTTCCTCGCACCTGCATCACCTTGCCCCTTTCCCGCCTTCAGCCCACCCCTTCGCCCTCCTCTCTTTCCCTACACCGACATCTCGGCCGACCAATCCACGATTCCGTCCGTGACAGGTCTCCCTCTTCCGTCCCTTCTTCCACCCCCTCACTTCCATTCTTGTTTCCCCTTTCGCGTCCGCACCATTGCCCGCCAAATACATCGATACCAAGAAGGAACTCTGTCTCCCAATATCCTCCCTCTGGCCAACAGGGGTGTACTCGGAACAATCGGCAAGCGCTTGTATGTCTGCCGCGGCAGCACAATGTCCCAGCGCTGCTCTCCATCAACGAGCCAATCTTCGTCCTTTTCGGCGTGATCCTTGCTAGATCCCAGCCTCCCGTGCGGCGCACCACGACGCGACCCACGGCCGTGTGGCGGTGCAGCAGCTCTCTTCGCACGTCGGTAGCCGCCACCGCCCGCCAGCATGTCGAGCCAGCCCCTCGCTCCGTCGCGAGGCGATGCTCCGCCCTCCGTTTCCCCTTCCCCCGCCTCGTTGTACCCGGACGCATCTGCGCGGCAGCGACGCAGGCGCATCTCGGAAAAGGCCATTTCCATCCTCCGCATCGGCGGGAGCAAACCGTCACGCTCCAATAGCGGCGAAGGCGGATCGGAGACCGCCTCGATCGCCTCCGGTCGCTCCGACGTGACACCACGGGAATCGTTTGACGTCCGTCCCTCGTTCGAACGCCGACCGCTCTCGTACCAGCCTCGCATCAAGACACCCTCCTCTACCGGCCTAGGCGCCGCCGCCAGCCGGGAGACACTCTCCCATCCCCCGCATCCCCGCACCGCCTTGCGGCCTCCTCAGTCGGCTCAGGCCGAAAGCTCGCTCCACGCCCGGCTGCAGGCGCTGCTGCACGACGAGCCGGGAAGCCTCGGTCCCACGCGAGCCGCCGATGCTCCAGAAACTCGTCTCGATATAGAGCCCGATCAAGGTCTCCGCATCGCCGCGACCTCCAATGACGGGGTCGCGAGCTCGAAGACCGCCGTTCGAAGGTCTGACGGCGCACGCTCGGCCCGACAGTCCGATACCGTTGATTCGACAGCGGCCACTGCCACCGCAGGCGGCAAACCCGCCGGCCTGAAACAACACCGTTCGACCGCATTCCCTGATGCTGGTTCGTTGAGCCATACCGAGATCCCGTCGATCCAGTCAACCCTGCCAGCTCCCCACAAGGGTGCCAAGAAGCGCAAGGCGTTCCGAGGCGCCGTTCCTTCCGTGCCTTCTCTGGCCCCCTCCGCCACTTTGGCGACCACCCCATCCTCGTTGGCGCTCTCGGACCCGTTCGAGAGCGTCGTGTCGCCTGCCTCTTCGAAGCCCTCTTCCGGCCCATCTCGATCCTCGAGCCTCGGGCTGCAGGGAAGCGAGAAGGGGTCGCCGGTCGTAGGGGAGACGGCCTCTGAGGTCCTTGCCACACCCCAAAAGCTGCAGCGACCCAGCATCAAGGTGCGCATTGTCACATGGAACATGCACGACAGCCTGCCCAAGGGAGATCTGGAGGTCCTACTCGGCAGGACGGGCGTTTATGTGCCCCCGGAAGAGGGCTGGGATATTGCAGTCGACAGCGAGTCCGACGACGCCGAGCCAGAGGCGGATGGGGCCGCAGCCCCGCCCCTAGTGGTCGCCACGGACGGCAGCGACGACCACGGGACCGGCCCCGCGGGTGCGGGTCCCAAGTGGAAGACGAACCGCCAGCGGGGCCAATACGTGGTGGGTCAGGAGTCGACACCCCGCGGCGATCGCATCCCGCCGCTGCCGCACGACAGCGAGCATCCCTACCACCTTCTGGTGATCGCGGGGCAAGAGTGTCCGTGGGGAGACGGCAAGAAGCTCGCGACGGGCGTGGGCCTCGCCAACGAGCTCGGCGACATGGGCAAACAAAGGGCGAGGGCGGCCAAGGAAAAGGAGAGGGAGGCCAAGGAGAAGGAGAAAGAAGCCAAGGAGCGCGGCGATAAGAAGGGAAAGGACAAGGACGACGACGCCGCTGCTGCGCCCAACACATCGACCCAGACGCCCGACGAGGGCGGCGAGGGCACGGGCGGACAACAGCAGGAAGCGTCAGGCTTTCCGTTCCACGCGCCGGCTGCCGCTCCGTCGCAACCGTTTTCTCCCTCGACGCCCATGGCCTCACCCTTGATCGGAAGCAGCGCACACGTGCCTCCGACGCCGGGTGGCGCGCCCCCCACGCCCGGCCTCTCGGCCTCGCTGGCAGACGGTGTCGGCGAACGGTCGAGCGGGTCGGCGGCCAACAGCATCGCGGGAGCCTGGACCAGCCTCGGGGGCAAGGGTTGGAGCGACATGTGCGAGGACTGGTTCTGCAAGGGCCCCTCAGCCCACGGCAAGGAAAAGGACCGCAACCTGCTGAGCGGTGCGCTGCTGGCAAGGGCGCTTTCGCATTCTCCCTCAAAGCGAGAGCTGCTCAACGAGCGGAGGCACACCATGGGCGTCGCCGGCGCGCCTTCTCTTCCGAGCACGCCCGACCTGTCGCGCGCCGCGAGCCCGGAACCGGTGTGGAGCGTGCCCAGCACCCCGGGCCCCTCCACGCCCCAGATGCAGGCGGCGGACTTCCAGGGCGTCTCGGCCTCGGCCGCGGCCCTCTCGCCGCGCACCGCTTGGCGGCACAAGAAGGACGTGCCCAAGCTGCGACTCAAGGTCGACGGCCTCGCGGCAGCAAAAAAGGGCGGCGACGGCGTCATCCAATCGCCCGACGAGGCGGCTAGCGCCGTCCTTCGGCCCAAGTCGCCGCTCTCGATGCCCGCGCCCGACGCCGCCAAGGCCAGCGGAAGCGCCGAGCAGTCCGTCGGTGCGTCGACTTCTGCGTTGGCGGCCTCGGCTGCCGGAACCCAGCCGAGCACCAACCTGCTGTCGGTCCCGCTCCCGCAGTCCTTCAACCGGCAGAGCAGCTCCGGCAGCCTGGCAAAGGGCCAGGATGCCGGCAGCAGCAGCAGCGTCGAGGCGGCTAGACCGATGCCGAGCCCAAGCTCGCGACCGTTGCCGCTGCGATCGCCATCGCCGGCCATCTACCCTGCCGAGGCCATTCGGTCAGGCTCGGACGACGCTGGCCCCGGCTTCCTCGCTGCTCCCGTGTTTCCGTCGAAATCGCCCTCGTCCGAGAGGCTCGCCGCCCTCGCCAAGCAGCACGGCGTACCGCCGCTCAGCAGCGAGGTGCCCGTGATGCCGGACGGGACGCCCAAACTGCTGGGCCCCTACGAGCTCGTCATCAAGGAGCGGATGATGGGCTGCTACATGGCCGTCTATGTGTGGAGGGGATGCCGCGACCGCATCCGCGGCGCCAGCCGCTCGCACGTCAAGAGCGGGCTGCTGGCCGGCCGTGTTGGCAACAAGGGTGGCGTCGGCATCAGCGTCAAGCTGGGCACCGCCAGGCTCCTCTTTGTCAACGCGCACCTTGCCGCCCACGAAGGTCGGGTGGCCACTCGGCTGGCCGACGTCGCCAAGATCAAGGCGGCCCTCAAGGTCAACTCCTTCCTCCCGCTGGGCGATCCCCGCTCCAAGCTCGACGACATCACCGAGCAATTCGACCATTGCTTCTGGTTCGGCGACCTCAACTTCCGCATCGACATCTCGCGCCAGCACGCCGACTGGCTCCTGATGAACAAGCGCTACGACCAGGCGCTCGCCTTCGATCAACTCGGCAAGGTGCTCAAGGAGGGGACCGCCTTTACCGGCTTCGCAGAGGCGCCGATCGACTTCCCGCCAACCTACAAGTATGATGTCCTCAAGACGCTCAAGCCGAGGCGAAGAAAGACGGTCACCGAGCGCATCCTCCACCGCCGCACCGGCAGCAAGGGCGGCGGCGAGGTGTTTGCGCCGCTGCCAGAGAGCCTTGCCGAACCGGCTCGCAACAAGCTTCAAGCCGCAGCTGCCGAAGGCGCACCGACGTGCGATCCGACTTCGACCGAAGCCGAAGTCGCGGCCGACCACTCGGCTCAGGAGGAGGCTGCTCCCGCTTCCGCCGCCTTTGTCGACGCAACGGCTGGGGAGCGAGGAGCGCCTTCGATTGCCAGCGACGGGAAGCTAGCGTCTTCGACCTTGAGCCCGCCATTGCCCAGCAAACCAGTTCGGCGAGCCAGCCGCGGTCCCAAGAATACGCAGGCCAAGGCTCCCGCTCAGGCTCAGGCGCAGGATGTTGGCGTCTTGACTGACGACGATACCAGCTCCATTTCATCGTCCGCCTGGGACTCGGTGGGATCGTCTTCGGGCATCGCCACCAACTTCCTCGCGGGAGAAGGCGCAGAGCTCTATAGCCAGCAAACGACCCTGTCCGAAGCCGAAAAGGAGGCCGAGTACCAGCGCACCGTCGAAGAGAATACGCAGGCGGCTCAGGGACGCAAGCTCTTCTCGCAGGGGGCTGCAATCAAAGCCAAATTTCGCCTCATCGACCTGGTCAAGTCTGCAACCGGTCAGAAGTCCGCAAACGCAACGGACGGGGCTTGGGACCAGCACGACGGAGTTCACACCAACAGGAGACGGGCCAACTCGAGAGGAGGCCATCCTGCCGACCCAAAGCCGGCGAGGTATCAGCTCGCCGAGTCGATGGCCATCTCCGAATCGACGAGGTCGATCCGCAGTGCTTCAGCGCCCAGCCGACTGGGATCGTCTGGCTCCGGCCTCTCGCGCATCAGCCACTCCCCTTCAAAATCGCCCGCAACCGCCTCTGAGCCGGGAACCACCCCGCAGCTGTCTACGTCGACTAGCAGTGCCGCGACCACGAGCGCAGAGAAACGCAACCTGAACCGCACCACCTCCCAGAGCACGCAGCTCTCGAGATCGACCTCGACCGCCCATAGCATGGTCTCGGATCCGGCCAGTTCAATCCGCGAGCAGCCCTACGATACCAGCGCCAAACAGCGCGTGCCCTCGTGGTGCGACCGCGTCCTCTTTCGCAGCACCGTCCCCGTCGAGGACGACAGCGATGATGACGACGACGACAGCGGCG
Source organism: Thecaphora frezii (assembly GCA_026284005.1). Taxonomy (NCBI): domain Eukaryota; kingdom Fungi; phylum Basidiomycota; class Ustilaginomycetes; order Urocystidales; family Glomosporiaceae; genus Thecaphora; species Thecaphora frezii. Next base: position 27,998 of record JALNIF010000514.1, on the reverse strand, counting down.
GCGGCTCGGGCTCGGGCGCGCGCAACAAAGATTCGCATGAAGGTCTGGGATCGCGGTTCGGCACAGCGCTCTCGAACGCCCTGCTGGTCCCTCTGCGGCAAGCGGCGGAGCGGCGCCACGCGAGCCGCCAGGCCAGCACCGCGTCGGCCCTCATCTCAGCCGCGGCCACCTCGTCCTCCATCACTTTTGCCGAGCCTGAGCTTGCCGCCAAGCCATCCGAAGCCAGCCTCAGGGTGCCGCTGCGGGTCCGAGCCCAGTCTCACGTTGAGCAGTCGCGTTCCGTGTCCGACGTCAGCACGGGACCCGAAAAGGCCAAGTCTTCGCAGCAGCTCCTCCACCGCATCCTGCATCCCAAGCGACCCGCTTCCAAGAAGCTGAAGCCCAGCCGCACCATCGAGGCGCCATCGGGCACGATGCTTCACGCCGATCGTCCGTCAGCTCTAGGGATCCACATGAGCAAGGCCATCAGCGCGGTGGACCTGCCGTCGCAGATGCGGGAGCGGGAGAGGCAGTTTGACTTGCCGTCGCCGGGCTCCCACCTCGGCCTGTCATCGGTCCCGCTGCCTGGCTCTGTGGCGGAGCCAGCGACCCCCTCCGCGTCCGCGACAGACTGGGTCCCGACAACCCCGCAGACGGCACGTCCCAGCGCACTCCGTGTGTTCGCAAGCGTCGCCACGCCTAGGGGGGGCCGCCCGGGATCCTCGCATTCGGTCGAGATACCGTTGCCGCGAGAGGCGAGGCCCAGCGTGATAAGCAAGCTGTCTTGGAAGTCGAGCCCGACGAGCGAGGCCCACGAAGGCGTCACAATGTGGCAGTCATCGCCCACTGGATCACGGCCGTCAAGCCCCAAGCTTGGAGGGAGCCCACGCGCCTCTCCTGCGCAGCTCCGACGGTCCGGGTCCCAGAGGCGCTTCAACGGCAGACGGGCGGGCTCGGAAGCCAGCGTCGCCCGCCCTAGCACGCCACACCGACACTGGCACCTCCCGTCGCCACTTACCACGCTGTCCAGGCACGCACATCCGACTGGGCCTGCGGAAGCGGGTGAGGACGTGGACAAGGCTGCACAGCATCTCGCGGTGCCGACGGACGAGGCCTCCTCCATGCCGACCTCGGGACACTCGAGACTCTCTGGAAGCTGGTGGATGGACCACCTCTCTCAGCACCTGCCCTCGTTCCTTACGCCGGCATTGACGGCCTTGCGCAGCGGCAACGAGCACGGCCGCGACGACGAGGACGATGGCAGCGGCCGCCGCTCGAAGGAGGCACAACGGGTCGAGCTGGTGGGACCCCGCAAGGGCCGCATCGAATGCCTTCTCTACAAGAGCCTCGACGACCGGGAGATGCGCATCCTCGAGGGCAGATCAGACCATCGGCCGGTCATTTTCGTCGGCGCCATCGGCATCTGAGCGACCGGCGGCTAGGAAGCCTGCTCGCAGCGTGGGGGCCCTGCTGTCAAAGTCGGCTCTGCCAACTTGCCTTCCTAGCCTGCCTACTTCGTTGTGAGCTAGCGCCGCACCTGCTCCCGCTCGCCAAAAGCATTTTCATCTAACTGCAGACACACACCCGCGCGCACAAACCTAAACCACGCATTCCCATCTCCGGACTCGTCGCTGCAGCCGCCTAGACGTTGATGTATACCCTAACCCCAACTATTTGCCGGGCCCGGACCGGCCTTCCATTGCACTTTTCCTTGCTGCGTAACCAAGAAGAATCAAGTGATGTTGTAGGACCGTCCGAGCCATGAGCCAGATCCCCGACGGTGTGTGGTTGGGGGAAGGCGGAGATGGTGCGGCTTCGGAGCCGAGGCGAGGGCAAGGGCTGCGGCGGCACAAGTCGAACGGGCGCCTGCGCCGCAAGCCACTGCAACGTGATTTCGAATACAGGTCAAATTACAAATTTGAATTCGCGGCATGATTGAAGTGGTGAAGGCGATCACTTTGGGACGAGTGAAGCTTAGTTGGCGAAGAAGCGGCAAGTTGCGGAATTGAAAGAGAGCAAACTGCTGAAGTGCAGCAACAAAAGTGATTTCAGAAACTACAGGTGAGGCTTGCAGAGTAGTTGGAGAGGGTTAATTACTGTTGAGGGAGGGCAGCAACGCGCTACAAAGTGTGAATTGGCTGAGGAATTTTTTGAAAGGGAAAGAGAAGAAAAAAGCGGCGGCGGCGAGCAAAAGGGGACAACGGAGACAATCAGCAGCGGCAGAGGCAGAGAGAGGCAGAGGCAGTAGCAGTAGCAGTAGCAGTAGCAGTAGTAGTAGCAAGAGTAGAAACAGAAGCGCACGCACAAACGGACGAGGCAAGGCAAGGCAAGGCAAGGCAAGGCAAGGCAAAGCAAGGCAAAGCAAGGCAAAGCAAAGCAAAGCAAAGCAAATAAAAGCAAATCAAAAGCAAAAGCAAAGCAAAGCAAAGCAAAGTGGGCAAAGGGTTAGCCCAACGTTTGGCGGACGGTGGTATCCACGGCTACGGGATCCTCGCCATCGCCCTCCTCCGTAGTGATCCTCCTACCCCACCCCTCACCCCACCCTTTCGGCCCACTCGATCCCGAGCCAAAGGTTCTCCTATCACCCCGCCCCTCAGCAGCCCATCGACCGATCCAGCCCGGCTCCTCGATTGTCTCTGCTCAGCGCCCACCTTCACCACCATCGCACTCCGAACCGCCTTCCCCAGCCCCGCCCGCCGCCAACGCTTGCACTCGTCCACGCACCCCTTTTGCTCCTCTCTACTTTACCACCATGGCCGACTACTCCCAGCAGGAGGCTCAGCTCCGCGCCCAGCAGCAGCAGCAGAGGCAGTTCTTTGGAGGCGAGGAGGAGCTCGGAGATGAAGAAGAGCTCGGCGAGGACGTCGATCTCGTCGTAGGCGGTTACGACCAGAACTTCGCTGGAGAGGGTGCCCAGCAGGGAGAGGACGGCTACGTCGATGCCGACGAGCTCCAGCAGGCCGCCCTCGCCCAGGCCCAGCAGCAGCAGGCCCAGGCCGCTGCCGCCGCGCTCGCCGCCGTACCCGACCAGGTACGAAAGTACATTGTTCTCTTCAACCAGGCCATCCAGAACAACAACGTCCAGGACATCACCAACGCCTACGAGGGCACTTGGAACCGCCTCACCGACAAGTTCTTCTCCAAGAGCGAGTGGCCCGAGGCCGAGGTCATCGCGCCGCTCGTCAACGATGACCAGAAGTTCCTCACCCTTTACCGCGAGCTCTGGTACCGACATGTTTACTCGCGCCTCTCGCCCGACGGCGAGGACCGATTCCACTCCTACGACAACTACTGCGACTTCTTCAACTACGTCCTCAACTCCGAGGGCCCCGTCCCCCTCGAGCTCCCCGCCCAGTGGCTCTGGGATATTGTCGACGAGTTCGTCTACCAGTTCCAGAGCTACTCGCAGTGGCGCAACCGTGTCTCCAACAAGTCCGACGATGAGATCGCCCTCCTCCAGGACGGCGGCGTCTGGAGCAGCTACAGCGTGCTCAACGTCCTCTACTCGCTCATCCAGAAGTCGAGGATCACCGAGCAGCTCATCGCCGCCAAGGAGGGCCAGGACCCCGACGAGGTCGCCGGCGAGTTTGGCAGCAAGCCCCTTTACCGCATGCTGGGCTACTTTAGCATCATCGGCCTCCTCCGCGTCCACGTGCTGCTCGGCGACTACACGCTCGCCCTCAAGATGCTCGACCACATCGAGCTCAACAAGAAATCGGGCCTCATCAACCGTGTCACCGCGTGCCACGTCACTGCCTACTATTACGTCGGCTTTGCCTACATGATGCTGCGCCGCTACCCTGACGCCATCAAGGCCTTTACCCACATCCTCGTCTTCATCATGAGGCTGCGCCAGTACCACACCCGCTCCTACCAGTACGACCAGATCAACAAGACGGCCGACCGCATGTACGCGCTGCTGGCCATGTGCTGCGCCCTCTGCCCCACGCGCCTCGACGAGAACATTCAGACGGCGATGCGCGACAAATACGGCGATCAGTACGCCAAGATGACCAAGGGCGGCGCCGAGGGCCTCGCGGCGTTTGAGGAGCTCTTCCTCTACGCGTGCCCCAAGTTCATCACCGGCAACGCTCCGCCCTACCACGACGACGAGGCGCTCGCCGTCTTCAAGGAGACGCCCTTCCCCGACCCGGCGCAGCACCAGCTCAAGGTGTTCTTGGGCGACGTCAAGACGCAGCTGTCCAACTCCAACATCCGATCCTTCCTGCGCCTCTACACGACGCTCGGCACCGACAAGCTCGCCAGCTTCCTCGAGATCGACGAGGAGGAGCTGGTCGAGATGATGATGGTCATGAAGAGCAGCACCAGGAGCATCAAGTGGAACGAGGGCGGCCTGCTCGAGGGCGAGGTGGTCAACACCAGCGACCTCGACTTTGTCATTGACACCGTGAGTGGTAGCCAACGACACTTGGCTCGAGGCGGGATAGAGGGGGCTTGCTCCGCGTCAGGCCACATAGCTGACCCTTTGATGCTTTTCCTTTCGACGACGCTATCGCTCTCGGCTCCCCTTTTTTAGAACATGGTGCACATTGCCGAGTCGCGCGTGGGCCGACGATACGGAGACTGGTTCCTGCGAAACGGCACGAGGATGCACGATGTGCTCTCTAACATCCAGTCCAAGGCGCTGCCGATCGTGCAGCCCAAGGATGCCGAGGCGCAGGAGGGCGGCGCTGCGGGCGCGACAACACAGGGTTCCGGTCAGGGCAAGTCGGCGGCTGCCGGCGGATGGGCGACGGCGGGCCGAAGCGGCGGACGCAACCAGCGCAGCGGAAGGCCACAGCAGGGCGGATCCAGCTGGGGCTCGGCAGCGCGGCCGCAGCAGCAGCAGGCTTCGGCCGCTTAAGATGCGCTAGAGGCGCTGCCATCCTAGCGTCGCCCATACGGAACGTCTAGAGCGGCAACAGTGCACACGGCGATGCGGACAGCCTGGTTGCTGCTGGTAGATGGCGGAGTTGCGGAGGTGACCAGTGGCCAGTGCCAGATCAGCCGCGCCTTTCGACCTCCTTGATCCCCGGCTCTGCCACCAAAACTCGGAACAAGGGGGTCGACTGTTGGATGGGGGAATCGAGACGCAGTTTGACGCGACGCTGGCCTTCTCTGTGTTGCTTTTGCCGATCTCTTGTCCCGAGCTTGCCTCGGCTCTGTGTCCAGATCCCCCTTTCGCTCTTCGCTCTTTCCCTCCTGCCTCGGTTCCCCCTTGACCCCTCCCCTTGCCCTCCTTTGCCTGGTCGCCCACGATCATGCGGTGATTTGAAAAATAAAAAGCCCCCCCCCCCTTTTTTCCCCCGGGGCTATTTCCATGTTTGACTTTGTGTCTGCTTTCCTGTCTTTGACACTACCGATTGTGGATACCATTTAACTGTGTTGATGGAAGGAAGGCTTGGCGCCTTTTGCGGGGTCGAGAATGGCTGGTGGATTGGGACTGCTCGTGTGGCTTGGACGAGCCATCCGATCTCGCCCGAGACCCTATTGGGAGCGAGGCAGAAGGGGATTTTTGTATCGAATTTTCGGGCCCTTTTTTGTTGCCTGCTTTTTTTTGTTGGGTTGGGCTTGGCGGTAAGGCGGTATTCTGATTTGAGTAGTGCTTCGGCTGGCGTGTTTTCGATCTAAGACGGCAGCGGGCTGAGGCAACGGGAGACGGGGGAGTTGCCTGACACTTGCCGGGTCGACGCCTGCCGGGCAGAGGGACGTTGGCCACGGCGTCAACTAGCCCGTTTACCGGCCCAACGGCGGGCGGTCGAGGTTGACAAATAAAATCAAGCAGCATCCTTTCTTGGTTTGATTTGACCTTAACTTGCTGCTTGGCCGCCGTGTTTCAAAGGTATGGGAATTCGGTGCACCTCGGAACTTTCCGTTGGCGGCGATGCAGCAACGACCAGGTAATTAACTCGGTGAATTGTACTGTCGCTCGTTGCCAAGCATCCATGCCAACCGCCTTCCTTCATTCTTGCTAGCTCCCTCGCTCGTCATCGTCAGACACCCCGTCCCTCTCCGACACCACCGTGCTCCTTCCATCCGGCAGCCACCGTCGCTTCTCGGTTTCCATCTCGATGTGTTTGCTCGTCTGCAACACCTACTCAGATCCAACGCCCCGGCACTCGCCACCCCCGCGCCCGTTACTGCTGCATTCGCCCAAACGCACCCACCGCGCCGCCATGCCTATGGCCGCATCGCTGCTGCTGCCGCCGCTGCTGCTGGCGGCCCTGGTGCAACCGTGTCTGGCCGTAAACGGACGCCCGGAAACCCAGGGCACCGGCACCACAAACGAAGAGTGCTCCCGCTCGCTCTCCGGCCAGGGCGAGTACACGCTCAGCCTCCACATCGCCGCCATCTTTGTCGTCTTTGTCTCCAGCTCCATCGGCGTCACGCTGCCCTTTGTGCCCATCTGGACCAAGGGCAGGTTCGGCAACCGGAGAGGCTTGTCGGGCGGCCGTCAAGATGAAGAGCTGGACGACGACAGCGACGACCATGGCCATAGCTATGGCCACTCCCACGCTCACGCGATGCCCAGCGGCTGGTGGGACGAGGTCTTCTTCGTCAGCAAGTACTTTGGCGCGGGCGTCATCGTGGCCACCGCCTTCGTCCACCTCATCTACGAGGCCTTCATCCAGCTCACCTCGCCCTGCATCAAGCTGGCGTTTGCTCCAACGGCTCCCGCAATCTCGATGGCCTCGCTCTTCCTCATCTTTGTCGTAGACCTGCTACTCATGCGACATATTCACCGGTCCACGAAGGCCATGAAGGAGCTCAAGGCCCGCCGCGCCAAGGACAAGGCGTGCATCGACTCCTCGCAATCGATCCAGGCCAGCGAGTCGATGGCCACCACCGACGACGTCCTCGTCTCTGTGCCCAACACACCGGCCTCGCCGCCAGCGCTACTCCCAAGCGGCACCGTCTCGGGCGCCGACATCGGCGAAAAGCGCGTCGATGCTGCGACAATCGCCACGATGCGGGATCGCGAGCAGCAACTGGACCAGGAGGAGCGAGAGGCCGACGCCAAGCTAGCCGAAAGGGTCAAGGAGCTCGACGTGCTGGTCATCGAGGGCGGCATCGTCTTTCACAGCGTCATGGTGGGCCTAGGCCTGGGCACTGCGCCAGATGCCGGCTTCGTGCCCTACTTTATCGCCATCGTCTTTCACCAGATGTTTGATGGTTTCGGTGAGTGAACCGCCATTCCCATGATACCCCTCCTGCACTCGCCTCGACGAGAGACCTCGGAGCGAACCGCTGATCCGAAAGCGACGCTGACGCGATGGCCTCGACCCTCTCCTCGTGCAGCGATCGGCACCCGGATGGCCGCCCTCAACTTCGAGAAGAAGCGCAAGAAGCAGATTGCCATGTTCTGTAGGTAGCGCTGCTTTTCATGACCGCATCTTCCTCGATGATGTCTAGCGGCTCCGGGCTGACTGACTCCCTTCGCTCCCTCGTCTTTGTCGCTGTCGATTGCAGTGGCGTACGCCTTTGTGACGCCGGTCGGCATCGCGCTGGGCACCGGCGTACGCACCGTGTTCGAGCCCAACGACCCAACCACGATCATCGCGATTGGCGTGCTCGACTCGTTGTCGGCGGGCGTGCTGCTGTACGGTGCGCTGGTTGACATGCTGGCCAAGGATTTCTTGTTCGGGCCCATGCTGGACGCAAGCGACGTCCGGCTCTCTGTGGCGCTCGTCAGCCTGCTCTTTGGCGCGGGCGTCATGAGCTTGAGTGAGTATCTGAGCGGTGTCGAACCAGCATCCTCGCTCAAGCGGTCATAGAGGATCGACGTGACTAACCAGCTGCCTGCTTTCGCTATTCCGCTCTACAGTGGGAAAATGGGCCTGATGCCACGGACGATTTCCGAGATCTTTTCCCTCTCCGCGGCTCCCCTGGGGACACCGTATTCGATCTCACGAGTATCCTAGAACACAAGACACGTACCATCACGACCCGAAGAGCCTTGCGCCGATGCAGGCCCAACGACTTGGGACCCGAACGGGCGGGGCTTGACCGACGATGATCGCTCCATCTTTGCCGCTACACCTGTTCTTGTTGCCTTGTCCTGTTTGATCCGTTCACGATGTAATACTAGACAAACTACGACCTCACGCCTCCCTCCCTCTTCGCCGCTTGTTACGTCCCCCCTTGTTGAGCTTCGTCTAATCATCAATGATGCACCTATTTGCGACCATTGAACACGTCTGCCTGGTGGTAGCGCGAGCCGGTCTTACGGCCGAGAAGCGACGCGGCGATCTCGGGTGTCGGTCGGGGGTCGTTGGCTCGGAAGTTGACCGCGCAGGAAGGAAAGGCGCATCACCAGGCAGCAGCCAACAGACGGAAGACATTGAAAAGCAAACGCAAAGAAGGCCCAAAAAAGTTTTTGCAAATTTGGCTCTCTGACTCGGGCGCGGAGAAGATGGGAGGAACTCACCTAAGCCGGGTGAAAGTCGGTTCTGGTTTGATCTGATCTGATGCTTTTTCGGCGAGGGGCGGAAGGTGGTGGCCTGTGTGACTCGTCGGGGTTTCTGGGAGGCTAAGCGCGATTTTCCTCCACCTGCTGGGTCTGGATTGCTGGCAGCGGCGGGTGAGCGCATCAGACCAGAGAGGCTGCGCTGGCTGCGCTGGCTGCGCTTGTTCCCGTCTGTCGGGGACTGAAGAGAATAATAACGAGAAGAATGCCGCCAGCCCCTCATAAGCACGTCGCAGCTTCCTACCTCATTTCGGCGCCTCTACCTGCTCCTTTTACCCTCCCACCACTACCACTTACCAGCCTAGACACCTTCGGGCACTCGAACCTCCTCGCAACTTCGAGGTTTGACTTTGCCCCTCCTCCTGCTCTCCTTGCACCGCCTCACCTTCCACGGCACTCTCCCTTTCTCCCCGCACACATAGACGCACCATGAGCGAGACGCACGGACAAGCCTTCCACCGCGCTGGCTTCTCGCCGCCGGCAAACGCTGGCTCCTTTGCCGCTATGATGGCGGCGCAGCAGCAGGGCAGCCAGATCCTCGCCAGCGGCTCGGCGGTGCCGCCCTCCAGCTCACCGCCCGCCTCGTTCCCGGCGCCCCGCGCGCGCTCCACCTCGGGATCGGTGCCCCTCACCACGCCCAAGTTGCTGACGCCCTTTGACACCGGCGACATCCGCGTCCTCCTCCTCGAAAACGTCAGTCAGGGCGCCGTCAAGATGCTACGCGAGCAGGGCTACCAGGTCGACTTCCACACCAAGGCCTGGAGCGAGGACGAGCTCGTCGAAAAGATTGGACAGTACCACGCCATCGGTATCCGTTCAAAGACCAAGCTTACCCAGAGGGTCTTCCGCGCCGCGCACAAGGTACGTCTCACCCAGCCGCTCCTCGTCTCGAACACTCACGCTCCTGCATCTTGAGAACCGCTGTTCTGCCTTGCAGGCACTTACGACGTCTCGCCGCCCCTGTCCTGTTTCCTTGTCTCCCTTGCGCTGCTCTGGGCGACCGAATCGATCGACAGCTGCTGGTCGTCGGATGCTTCTGCATCGGTACCAACCAGGTTGACCTCCCCGCGGCGGCCAAGGCCGGAATCGCCGTCTTCAACTCGCCGTTTGCCAACTCGCGCTCGGTCGCCGAGCTCGTCATTAGCGAGATGATTGCGCTGTCGCGGCAGCTGGCCGACCGCGTCAATGAGATGCGCGCCGGCACATGGAACAAGGTGTCGAAGGGATGCTATGAGATCCGGGGCAAGACGCTCGGTATTGTTGGCTACGGCCATATCGGCTCGCAGCTCTCGGTGCTGGCCGAGGCAATGGGCATGCGGGTGCTCTACTACGACGTGGTGCCGCTGATGCCGCTCGGAAGCGCGCAGCAGGTGGCCACGCTCGAGGAGCTGCTGGGGCTGGCGGACTTTGTGTCGCTGCACGTCCCCGAGCTGCCAGAGACCAAGAACATGATTAGCACCAAGCAGATCCAGGCGATGAAGAAGGGCGGCTACCTGATCAACAATGCGCGAGGCACCGTGGTCGACATCCCGGCTCTGATCGAGGGGCTCAAGTCGGGCCACCTGGCGGGTGCGGCGGTGGACGTGTTCCCGCGCGAGCCGGCGGCCTCGGGCGCGGGGACGTTTAGCCGGGAGCTCAACTCGTGGGCCGAGGAGCTGTGCCAGCTGCCCAACGTGATGCTGACGCCGCACATCGGTGGATCGACCGAGGAGGCGCAGCGGATGATTGGCATCGAGGTGTCAGAGGCGCTGACGCGCTACATCAACTTTGGCGGCAGCGTGGGCGCCGTCAACTTCCCCGAGGTGGACCTGCGCGCCATTACCGAGGCCGACTCGCGTGTGATCCGTATCTGCTACGTGCACCAGAACCAGCCGGGATCGCTGCGCGCCGTCAACGAGATCCTGGGCTCGTTCAACGTCGACAAGCAGCACTCGGACAGCCGTAAGGACGTGGCGTACCTGATGGCCGACATCTCGGGCGTGTCCGAGTCCGAGGTGCGCGAGATTTACGAGCGCATCTCCAAGACGCCCGCCAACATCCTTACGAGGTTGCTCACCTAAGACGGTGCAGAGCGCATGTTGTGTGTTGCCCTAGTACCACGCGCGGGAGGGGGGTGGACTTATGTCGTTGGTAATCTTGATGTAATCTTGATTGAACGGTTTCTTTTCTCACCTTTTGCCTCTGTGTGTGTTCCCCTTTTAGGGTGTGTGTGGAAGTGTGCGTTTGCGTTAGAGAGAGAGAGAGAGATGTTGGTATGTGTAAGTGCAGAAAGACGACCAGTCCTCTATGGTGGCGTATCCACAACTCGGCACACGGCGTACAGGTGCAAGGCGCGATAATCAAATATGTACCATGATCCGGTAAAGCGGGCGCATTCCCGGTGCCGCGGGGAGCATGAATCCCCGTCACCCACCTCCTTTGGGCTCTCGCTCCTTTTGCAGGGCGAGCACGGTGGGGTAGGGTGAGCATGAGAGCCGTGCGAGGTGCCGCATGGCGCCAACGGTAGGCAGCATGCTGGCTGGTCAAATCGGACATTTGTACTATGTAGCTAGGTACACGTTCTAGCTGCCACCCTGCTACAGATGCGTTACGTTGATTATTGTGGGATTTTATTGTGCCTTTTTCGTTACGGATATTGCTCCGCTATCTGTTGAGCGAGTGGTGATGGGCGGCTTTGATTTGTGGAGAATTGCGCGGCCTGAGGGAGGGGCCGAGTCAGCGCCAAATGCAACACCGCGTTCCCCTGTGCCTGTAGTTGGCTGGCGTCTGTTTGGCTGCTGGCTGATGCCGCGCGGAGCTGTCAGGGTGGAAATTCCCAAGATGTGCCAGATGGTGCACGGTGCATGTTGCATGGTGATGGGTTAGAGTGCCAGACATATGTACATGGTCACGGTCACAGTCAAGTCACAGTCACGGTCACAGTCAAGTCACAGTCACGGTCACAGTCAAGTCACAGTCACGGTCACAGTCAAGTCACAGTCACGGTCACAGTCAAGTCACAAGTCGGGGCGACGCGGTCCGTGCCCATTTGCGCCTCTGTTACGACCCACGCTGCAACTCATACTGACTAGACGGGCCGAGCACGTAACGACGCCTTATCTGTAGTCGAGCGTGCATCTGGCGCAGGCGAAGCGAGCGTTGCACGGGTGATAGCGGATGGCCGCCGCCCAAACAGAGGCCGCCGTTGCGCGCGCAACGACGTGGACCGCACAAAGCACGGCGCCGACTAATAAGAACAAGAACAAGAACAAGAATGTGAATCCTGTCTCTCGCCTCACCCGCCGCCCAGCCAGAGCCAAACCGCGCCGATATCCATAAAACCCAGCCGCTCCACCCCGTCCGACAAGCCCCTTGGACCCACGACCCCCCTCAACCCTGCGCCCTCCCCCATTTTGACCCCCGACCTTTCCCACCCTCTCTTCGACCATCTAGAAGCCACGGTCAAGCATACAAGCGACGTTACCGACCGCCGTTCCCTTCTCCCGCACTATCCACCCAGTGATCCTCGCAACATAGAGCCCCCTCAGCATCTCCTTGTCGCGCATTCTTTGCCTCCCAATCCGCAATGGGATCCGCCGCTTCTAAGCCCGCCACGTCCTCGTCGCAGGCGACGCCGTACGCCGAAAAGGCGCTCACCACCACCCAGCTCACCGCGAGCCAGGCGCACGCTTACGACGCCCACAACCACCAGCACCACCCGCACGCTGCTGACCGCCTGGCGCGCATCCACGCCGAGTCGACGCTGCGTCTGTCGCGCGCCTCGGCCTCGAGCGGTCGCTCCGACGCCCAAGTCAGCCTCGAGGCGGTGGGTGAGTGGAACGGGCGTGCGTTTGCCAGCCCCACGTCGCGCCTTGCCGCCCTGACGCTGCACAATGCCGAGATCGGCGCCTCGCTCCACACCCGCACCGCTGAGGTGCTCGACCAGCACGTCTACAGCCACACAATCCCATTCGAGTGCGCCAACGTCACCAACCAGAAGCGCAGTGGCCGCTGCTGGCTCTTTGCCACCACCAACGTCATCCGCGTCGAGGTGGCGCAGCGGCTTGGCCTCGAGTCGTTTGAGCTGAGCCAGTCGTACCTCAGCTTCTACGACAAGCTGGAAAAGGCCAATTACTTCTTGGAAAACATGATTGAGCTGGCCGACGAGCCGCTCGACGGGCGCGTCGTCGACTACCTCAAGACGGACCCGACAAGCGACGGCGGCCAGTGGGACATGGTGGCCAACCTGCTGGAAAAATACGGCGTGGTGCCCAAGGCCGTGTTCCCCGAGTCGTTCAACTCGTCGGACACGCGCAAGATCAACTGGCTCTGCACCGTCAAGCTGCGCGAGTATACGCTCGAGCTGCGCGAGCTCCGGCGCACGCTGTTGCGCCGGCTCGACGCCGCGGCGCCGGGGCTGTCGGGCGAGGCCAAGGCGGCGGCAGTGACGACGGCGCTGCGCCAGCGCAAGGACGAGCAGATGGCGGAAATCTACCGCATCATGGCCATCTCTCTGGGCGCGCCGCCGCGGCCGGACGACAGCTTCACGTTCAACTACCGCGACAAGCACGGCAAATTCCACCGGATCGAGGCGACGCCCAAGACGTTTTTGCGCGACTACACTGGCGCGTTTGACCACAAGACGCGGTGCTCGCTGGTGCACGATCCGCGACACGCGCCGGAGCGGCTGATTACCATTGATCGGCTGGGCAACGTGTGGGGCGGGTCGCCGGTGCTGTACGTCAACACAACGATGCACGTCATGTCGGCGGCGGTGGTGGCGAGCATCTCGGCGGGCCAGCCGGTGTTTTTCGGATGCGACGTGGGCCAATTCTCGGACACGGCTTCGGGCATCATGGATCCGGCGCTGTTTGGCTACGAGCTGGCGTTCAACGTACAGCTGGGGCTGTCGAAGGAGGAGCGGATCCAGATGGGCGAAAGCGCCATGACGCACGCCATGGTCATCACGGGCGTCCACGTCGAGGACGGCAAGGTCAAGCGGTACCGCGTGGAAAACTCGTGGGGCAGCGACGGCGTCGGCGACAGGGGCTACATGTGTATGACGCAGAAGTGGTTCGAGGAGTACAACTTCCAGGTGGTGCTGGATCGCCGGTTTGTGCCCAAGAAGCTGTGGGCGCTGTTTGAGAAGGGGGTGGATGGTGAGACGATTGTGCTGCCCCCGTATGATCCGTTGGGTACCCTGGCCTAGATGGCCCTAGATGGCCTGAAGAAAAAAAAGGGGAGGGAGGGAGGTGGATGTACGATAAAGGCTAGAATCGAATCAAGTGTCAAGTGTCAAAGTGTGGAAGCGGTCAAGAGGGACGTGTGCTGAGCGGGGTGGGTGCGTTGCAACGCCCCGTGCGCGCCGGCGGGTGGCCAGCGGCGGGTGGCGATCGAGGACGTTGGGGGTGTGCCTTCTAGCTTGGTTTCGCCTCTGGATGTAGTTGTAGTTGTGGTTCTGCTTGTGGACTTGAGGTGGTTAGGAGGCGTTGAGAAGGACTGAAGCTCAGAGATGGATGCGAGGCTGGCGTCAAGGGGCGGAGAGAGAGGGGTGAAGAAGCTGGAACAATTCAGGGTCAGAAGGTCCTTGCGATTGACGGGGGAGCTTGTCGCTTCGATGCTTTGCAGCGTCGGTTCGGGCTACTGTCCCATACTCACACTCACTCACACTTCCACATACCCCCTCCTCCTCCCATCCACGAAAGACCACCCACCCCTCTCTTGGGACTTCCAGGAACGAAGGAACTGCAACGAGACGAGGACTCCCACCTCCAACATACACATCTGCTCTCTTGCCAAACTAAACAAGATCCACACTCCACTCATGAGCGTCAAACGTCATATCAGTCAAAGAGGGCAAACGCACCACTCCGCGTTGCTAGCATACAGTCACAAAAAGATATCTCAAGGTCGAAGCGTCAAGAAACACCCCCCCCTCCCCCCACCTCACCCTCCATCCCCTCCAACATTACAAGACAAAACCCGTCCTTAGTTGATGTGAGAAAGGGAATTGCCTATTTTTTAAAAAGTGTGTGCATGGTTGGTCGGTCGGTCGGGGGTTATAGGTGTGTGCGAATGAAGGTATGGAGAGATGGATAGGTGGTGTGCTTTTTTTACTGCTTCTTAGCCTTCAACCTCCTGACGTAGAACTCGAGCTCCTTGCCCTCGAGGATGTATCCGTCAGCGCGTCCGCTCTGGCCCGGGCGCGACGAGATGGCGGCGTACAGACGACCGGCACCGAACTGCTGCTCAACGAGCGGGTCCAGCTTAGCATCCTTGCGGCGCTGCTCAAACTTCTTGACCACCGAGTTCGACTGCTTGCTGGCGTCGGCGTTGGCCTCGGCAGCGCCCTGGCCCGCGGCGCGGCGCTTGGTCGTCACGGGCTTGCCGTAGTGCTTCTCGTACGCCTGGCGGAACGGCGTGGCGTCCACCTGCACAATGCAGTTCTTGACGAGCGTGTTGGTTCGCACCAGCTCGTTGTTCGAGGCGTTGTAGACAACGCCGAGGATACGGGTCTTGGCAGTGATGTGCTCCGAACCCCAGGCAAAGTTGCCGCTGCAGGACGACAAGAGTAAGAATAGGTTGGGTTTGATTGACCCGGCTCCAATGTCAGTTTCAGTATCTTTGGAAGACCTGAGAGCCGACAGCGTCACGAGAGCAGGGCAGGGCGCAACTCACTTCTCGAGACGAAGGGCACGCTGCTTGACGTTGCCGCCACGGACGCGGACCGAGTGAATCCTCTTGGCGCCAATACGGGTGTTGGCGGGCTGGCGACCGAGCTCGAACTTCCTCTTCTTACGGTAGTGAGCTCGGCGAGCGCCGGAGGCGGACCTCTTGTGACGGGAGTCACGAGTAATACCCATATTGAACCTGGGCGTGGGGGCAGCAGTTCAAAGGCAAATCAGGTGTCAGATGCCGGGTTCCCAGAACAGCCGTTGTACGACGGGACTAGAGCCTGGAGCGACGGCAGCAGGAGCAGCGGCAGCAGTAGAGTTGGTTGAACGGTTGAAGCGTCGGAAGAAAGCAGCATTTGACCAACTGGCCCCCTTTTACCCTCACTTTTCACCCTGACCGTGTAGCGTCTCCATCCCGGAAGCTGGCTCGCGCCGCTTGATCATGGTTACCCCGTCCAAACCAAGCCCACTCTCACTTCCGACCAGGCCCAACAATCCGCCATACGCCTTCCGAACATGTAGCCTTTTGCCGTCCAAGTCCGCCTGTTACAGTCCTCCAAATGAGCCTGTGCTAGACTCGAGATTCCTCCGGGTGGGGCGAGTGCTGCTTCAACAAGGGCGGTTTGGAATGCCGACTCGCAGCTTAGCGACTAGATGCTGGCGTGGGTGGCTTTTTGTGATTTTTTGGCGGGTCGTCACTTCTGTAGGCGGGGATGTAACGTGTCGGTGGGAAGAGTGGTTCACAGCGAATATAGGAGATACCAGGGATGCAGAATTGGCGGCAGTTGGTTTCGATATGGGGTGGGTGGTCGCTAATGGCGGATGCTGCTGCTGCTGCTGCTGCTGCTGCCGTGATGCATCGTCGGCGTGGACAGCAGGGTGTCTTGCAGGAGTGTAGGGGTACGGCGATGCTCACCTGTAACGTGTGTCTTGAGGGTTGGTGAAGTGACCTTGGTGAGAAGAGAGAAAAGACTAGCGACGGCCAGCGTGGTTGGGCCTGCCTGGCTGCCGCGTCCTGTGGGGTGTGTGGACTGGGCGCCTGGCAGACGACGGTGCCGCCGCTCGCCGCTGTTTGATTTTTCTTTTTTTCTTTTTTCTCTCTTGCTCTCTTTCTCGCTGGGTTGAATTTGCTGAGATTCCAACCTTGGCCTGCTTAACTGGGGAGCGATCCAACTTGGCGCGCACGTAGGCTGGGCCGAAAATCCAAATGTTGCCCTGCTTGCAAAGGGGGGAGCGTGGGAATTCTTTCGGGTCTGCTTCTCGGTAGTCTTTCGCACGAGACCACCAGTTTTAGCGAGTAACGCGTCGAGTTTTGAAAGCAAACGACCGAGCGCGACCAAGCGCGTGCCGCATGGGAGGCTCTGCTCTGCTCGGCTCTGCCCTGCTCTGCTCTGATGCCACCTTTTGGCGGCTCCGTCTGTGTGGGGTGTGTTGATGCGATTAAGAAAGGAATCAGAATTAAGATTCTTAATACGGATGCGTGTCAAAGGCCATCACGCTTGTGGCACGTGCCTTGTGTCAAACGCACCTCATACCGCCTACATAACTTATCACTATGGCTTAGCATTTTAAACCCCCTGGCGACGATCGTCGACGATGCGGTCCTTGCTGCTGCTATTTTGCCTCCCTCGTTTGGGCTAGCGCGCCTCCTGTCATGGTAATCTATTCCCCATTGCCCGATTGGGCGCTTCACCCTGCGACGCTGAATCGCCCTTGTTGCTGGCCGCCGTCGTGGCACCACACCCACCAAGCGACGCCGTTGCCAGCTCTCGGATCACGGCAGCACGACTCTTTGCCCGGAGGGGTCGAGGATGCCGGGAGCGGGAGCAGAGGGCGCGACGAGGAAGCGTTTGCGAGAAAGAGATGCGTCGAGCTTGCTCGGATACGAATAAGAATGTTAATGGTTGTGCACTCGCCTGAGGGTGGAGATGATTGGTATTGTAACCACCCGAAGCATGTGAATAAGAGTGTAAAACGAATACGAGGCAAGTATGCAGCTCACACGATTAACGATTGATATGAAGAATGATTAGGATTCACATAGAATAGCCTAGTTGGGTGGATGGGTGTGAAATGGCGCCGGGGTAATGCATGGCCTAAGCCTGGCTTTGGTGGCTGGACGCGCATGAGTGGGCGCACTTAGCCATCTGGATGGTAATCGTAATTGGCGTCGAAACGAGGCGGTGGCCAACGTTAACACCAAGTGCGAAGACTTGGATGGACGCATAAGGATAAGCATTAAGAATCGAGTTGCGAATGGTGTGCACGGTACAGCTGCTAAGTGCGAGGCGGAGGCTGCAGCTGTCCAACTTGTTGCAGAAACCAGACGCGCCGCCCAACTCAGCCTCCATCTACTCAGCCTAATTCGCCTGCACCTGTGTCGTGCTGTTTTTGTTGGTGTGTCTGTCTGTCTGTCTGTCTGTCTCTCCCTCTCTCTCCCTCTCTCTCCCTCTCTCTCTCCCTCTCCCTCTCTCTCTGTGCGTGCGTCTGTGCGTGCGTCTGTGCGTGCGTCTGTGCGTGCGTGCGTGTGTAGCATGTCTAGCGACTTACATGGCTGCTCCACTCACAACTCGCATGGCCAAGCAAATCGCAATAAAAAAAAAAGGGGGGCATAACTAACGGATGACGATGCCCATCGTAGCCACGCATGGCTTAGCACCCACAGATGCCGATCGTCACTCGGCTATGCTTCGGCATCGTGCTCAAAGCAAGCTCGCCACATTTAACCCTCAAAACAAGCCACGCCCCTTGGCAGACGACGCCAGCCCAGACATGGCTCAACGTCATGCCCACCATGCACTAGCAGAGGCAAAGGGCCGCTCCCAACCATCGACGTTGGTGCTATCCTCGACAGAGGCGGCCGCTGTTCCACGGCGCTCCTCTCTGCCGCTTGGCCATCCACCTGTCGTCGCTTGCCAATGGTGCCTGGTCTAATGTACCACCAGACGCCCCTCGCGTCGTCGCCATACCTCGCTCCCCTCGCCCTGCCTCGCGCTTGCCAGGCGCCGCCTCTTGTCGTGGTGGTGGAGACGCTAGGCTAGCCATGGCTCAACAGCGAGCAGCCGCCTCGGCCCATCACCGGTCGGCCCCGTCTTGGCGTCCAAGCCCCATCTATCCTCACACTCCACTCCTAGCTAGTCACCGCATCGACTACGTCCACCAGCTCGTGCTCGGCGGGCGAGGCTTTGCTTTGTCGCCATCGCTTTCTCGTTCCTCCACGCTTCCCCACAACCGCCACCATCATCCTGCGCCTCTTGCCCGTGTCTTGGCCGTCCGCACCGCTGCATCCAACCGCCGTCGCGCGCCACCATCTCCTTCCTTTCCCTCTTGTCCGCCACCAGACTTGCACCCGCCCGCCCGTGCCTGGGCTTTGTGATATTAGTCACGACGCTCCCGCTGTCCGGCCAGCCACTGCTTTGCTTTGTAGAGTTGGTATTGCGCTACGCTGTCACGCTCTGCATTGCAATTTCCGCCCATCATCCATTCAGCCTCTCGCACAACCTGCCCTCGTCCCATACTCCGGCTCGCCGCCCTCGGCCTCATTCAGACGCCCGCCGCCTTTGCCAATTCCGTACCCACCAAGTCCCCGATTTCGATTCTTATTCCTTGTCCCTTGTGCGTGCTTGTTGTCTCTGGGCCCCTGCCTCTGCGCTTGTTCTGTCGTGGCCTCTGCCTCTGCGCCCACCGACTGAGCACGGCTACGCGGCACGGTGGCTCGGCGCCCACTCGGCGACATTCACCCACTTGGCTTGGTTGGACTATGCCAACACCCGTGCTGCGTTGCCAAAATGTTCTCGTTTGGTTCCGCCCTGGGCCAAATGAAGGCAAACACGATGCACTTCCTCGGCCCGCTCGCCTCGCCCTCGTCGTCGCCTCCCAGGGCCGCCGCCGCTGCTAAGTCCCCGACGACGTCCACCCCGACATCCACCCCGACATCTATCCCGACATCCATCCCGCCAGACGCCGATGCAAGCAGCAGCATACCACCGTCGTCGTCTTTTTCGTCCTCCTCCTCCTCGCTCTCTTCTGCCATTCCTCTACCCTACGGCGACGCCATCCCCACACCATCCTCGCTACTGGCCATCCGACCCTCGGCCAACAGCACACCGCGGGCGTCGGCGCAGCTCTCCAAGCTTCAGCAACGGCTGCTCTACGATTCTGAGTCGGACACCTCGTTCGACCTTTCGTACTCCAGCCCCGAATCCGAGGGGAGCCACTCTTGCGACTCGGACTACAGCTCGCAGCCGACGACCGAGACGGGAAGCTGCACGACGAGCAGCCGCGATTTGAGCGAGAGCCGCTCGCACCGCGGCCATCACAAGCAGCATACGCACCACCTGCGCTCGTCGATCGCCGTCCAGCGCGTCCTCCTCAGCCACCAGCACCACGAGCCGAACGCGTCGTCGTCATCGTCTTCGCGCTCCTCGAGTCGGTCGAGCTGGCGCAAGAGCCGCGGCGTCAAGAACAACAAGGGGCTCGCCGAGCCGATCCAGTTTCCGCTTCCGCCCGGCTCGGCGGCGAGGGGCGAGGACGGCGAAGCCAAGGAGACGCAGCGCCTCGACTGGAGGCTGTTGGACGAAGACGAAGACGACGACGAAGACGACGACGGCGACGAGGGGAGCCAAGACGAGGGCAAGGCGTCTAAAGGGACAATGAAGTCGTTTTTAACGGGGTTTCGCCAGAAGCCGCTGGCTTTGGCGTCGGCGTCGGCGTCGACGCCAGAGAAGGGAGGAGGGGCAGGAAGACAGGATCTGTGGAAGACCAAGCGGGAGATTGAGTACCGCGCCATGGACTACGACGCACGGAAGCCCGTCGCCCTCCACCTGGATCGGAACGGCACAACAACGACGGGTTCGTATTGCGATGCTGGTCAGAAGCCGACGGGGCGCGCCTCTTTGAGCTCGCCGAGGTCGTCGTACCCGGCGACATTGGAGGCGACGTCACCTTCACTTTCACCTTCGCCTTCGCCTTTGCCGTCGCCGTCGCCGTCGCCGCCGCGGCACGCCAAAGTGTCGTGGTCCAGCTCGTCGAGCACCGGATCGGGCTCGTCACACTCGGGACCGAGCAGCGTGTCGTCGGCATCGTCATCGCCGAGCAAGATTCGACCGCTGCAGACGCTGCGCAACCGCGGCCAGACGGGAAACCGCATGCAGTACCGCCACACCGAAGATGCGGCTTTGCAGCACCCCAAGCCCGTGCCCGCCACCGCCGCCCGCGAAACGTGCCCCAAGACGGTGGCGCTACCACCGCATCTGGAAGAAGAGAGGGAGACGCTCCGGGCCTCGGCGCTAACGTTGCTGATGGACGTCAAGGAGATGCAAGATCGCATCGAGGCGGAGGTGGACGGCCCGACAGGCGAGGTCATCGAAAGCCTCTACAAGGATTCCTGGCGGTTGTTGGATCAGTTGTATTGGGCTAGTTTGGAGTCTTAGCATCTCTCTCTCCTTATCTCTCGTTTGGCTGCGGTATACTTGAACGGTCCCTTCCTCTCCCTCGTTTCCTCTCTCCCACACCTTCTCCCGAGACAAGACCCTCTAGTACTACCTACTACCTACTACCTACTACCTACTCCTGCTACTGCCGCTGGTGGTCATAGGCAGCGTCCCCGTCCTTGTCATTGTTAGTTTCACCCTAGCCCCCTCCCTCCCTAGTCTAGCCTAACTTTCCCACCTGCTCGTTCGATCGGGAACAGTCGCGGTCGCGGTAATACCGTCTGTTGTAATCTTTATACCCTACCTGTTTGATACAAAGCGTCGGCTCAGTCACGAGTTTGCGTCGAGTCAAGAGCAGTGGTCGCACGTCGTTGAATGAGCTTGGACGACTAGAGAACGTGGCATCACTCTTCCACACAAATCAGACGTACACTTCGCAATGGCAAAAGCCCCGATGCTGGACCCAGGCCGACTAGATTAAAAAAAACCGTCGAGGGCGCGTGCGAGAAAGCATACAGCCACGATAAAAGAGACGACATGGGCCAGAGGGATCGGCGCGTGACGTGACTGTCCAGAACGATGACGGAGCCAACGACAAGGTATCTACAAGACGAAGGGATGACGAGACGAGACCAGATGGTGGGGGTGGGGGCAGGAAGAGGGAGAAGTGGAAGGAGGCTGGTTGAATCTACCCTCCCTCTCAGCAGTTGCGCGCGCAGAGCAGAGCCAATGACCAGAATCATGTATACGGAATCATGTACACGGAAAAAGGACAAGAGGAAAGGCCGAGCACAACGTCTCGCATGCCGCCATGGGCCAAAGACCCGCCATGGGGAGACGGGGGGAGGAAGGGAGGTAGGAAGAAAGGGGACAAGGTCGAGGGGCGACGCAGCATTTCAGACGGCGATGTTGTTGGCAAACAAGCTCTGCCACTCGACTTGGCCGGCGAAGGATGAATACGATGCCGGCTCGGCGTGCGTCGGCTGTGATACGTCCACCGGCTGCTCAATCTCAATGTCGAGGTCGACCAAATCAAACGGCGACGATTCGTCTGTGCTAGTCTCGTCCGGCTCGCTGTTCCAGGCGCGGTCCACAGCCGTCGCTTGGCTCAAAAAAGCCTCGAGCCCAAGCAACTGCTCCTCTGGCTGTTGCTCGGCGACGGCGCGCTCGTGCTTTGTCGGCGACAAGCTTCCGTAGATCTCGGCGAGCAGCGCATCGGTGGCCGTGTCCTCGGCGCTCTTGCGGTCGGGCACAAAGGGCGAGGTGAGAAGCCTAAACGAGCTCGTCGTGCCGTCCTGCTCGGATTGGGCGGTAGGTGGTTCCGCGGCGATGCTAGCGGTCGTAGCGGCGTCAGCAGAGGCGTCAATCACGCCACTATCCGTAGCGGCCGCTGCACGAGCGATCGGGCCAGACACCGGTACGCTAGGCGCTTGGGTAGCCGCCTCGGGATACGAACCCTGATCCTCAGCCGTCGAGTGACAACCGACGTCGATGGCGCCGAGCTGTTGCAAGTCAATGAACTTGTAGAAGTCGAGGGCGTCCACCTCACCTTGATCCGGGCCAGCGGTTGGCTGGGACGGGGCGGCGCCGATCTGCTGCTGCTGCGACTGTTGGCCGGTAGTGCCTTGACCAACGAAGGGGACGCCGGCGTGGCTGACCTCGGGAACGGAGCTGCCGACGATGCTGCTGCCATAGGCCCCGACCAAACTCCCGGACCCGGCACTGCTGCCATCGAAGCTCGAAGATGCTGATAGGACACCCGCTGCTGGGGCTGCTCGCACTGCGTCTCTCGGTTAAGAGAGGCTGTGTTCAAACAGCTCACCTCCGCTGCAGGGAGGCAAGTGTCCAGATCTCCGAGTGACGTCGACGGCGTCGCTGTGGGGTCCTGGGTAGAAGCAGTCGGGACCGGCGCTGCGATCGTGGCAGATCCGATCCGAGGGGCCACGCAGGGTCCCTCGCAGGGCAAAGACTTTACGGGCGAAGTCGCAGCAGAGAGAGGTGCCTTGACTATCGAGGCCATGGCGGCGAGGATCGAGGGGAGATGGGTGTGGCCGCTCGCTTTCAAGAGTTGACGAATCAAGGCTTCGAGCGCGTGTACGCGTCCCTGAGTATAGTCGAGCTGGCACTGGAGCTCCGACTTGGCCTGATGCTCCAGCTGGAGTTGCTGCACGAGGCGGGTGTTGTCCTCGCGTAGCGCCGCCGCCGTCGTTTCGAGCTGCTCCACGTAGATCTTTTTGCGCTCGCGTGAGTTTTGCGCAGACTGACGGTTGCGGGCCTGACGGGCCTCTCGCCGCTGGCGACGCTCCTCTTCGGTGGGTTTGTGCCTCCGGAACGGGGTCGCGGCGGATGTCGAGGCGAGCGGTGCTTGTGGCTGCGAAAGCGACGTCTTGGGCAACGACGATGGAGAATATGGCGAAGAGGTCGCTCCGGCTGGTGTCGTGGTGGCGGTCGAGGTGTTGCACGAGCTAGGAGCGACAAAGGGGGAATTAAGCGACAAGGCGTTCGACTCTGCCGGGTGGTCGGGGGGTGAGAGCGCCTTGCGCTTGTGGGGAGATGGTTGGGTCCTAGGCTCGGCGATGGGGACGACCGATGGGCCCGCGTGGCTCGACGTGGAGGCCATTGTGGTTGGGGTGGCGTGACCAGTCATCTTGACTCGGGAAGGACAAGGATGACGATGTGGAAGAAAGTGGGGAATCGGAAAGTGAGGCCAATAGGTGTCGAATGAATGCAGGGACGAGTAATACGAAACGTCTCAACGAAGAAAGGGTGAGAGTAGAAAGGTAGGGAAGGGAGACGAGAAAAGAAAGGCAGGGGGGAGGGGGTAGGAGTAAGGGAAGGAGGAAATGCGATGGGTGATGTGGACAAGGAGGATGGTTTTTCGACAGGATTGGCTTGTAGGAAACGATGGCGGGGCGAGTCCAGTACCCAATCAAGGGGTGGAGTGCGGGGGCAAGGAGCGGTGTGGTAGGGATAACTAATGCGGAATAGCGGAAATAGGGGGAAAGGGTGAGGGGGAAAGGGTGAGGGGGAAAGGGTGAGGGGGAAAGGGTGAGGAGAGAGGAGAAGAAGCAAGGCGTGGGAAGGCGTGAGAAGGCTCAAGAAGGGCTGCCATAAACAACGCCTGCCTGCGTTTGGCCCAACTCGCTTGGCTGCCGCCGCCACGCAGGTTGCCAGCGAGACCATCGCAAATCACAGTAACAATAAGCATCTTATCTCAATTAGCAACGTATGTACTCAGCTTTCGAATGCTGCACCTGCGCATGGAAGCTGCTAGCAGCTTCCACATCACTCTGGCCAAAGCGCCTCGCGCGCCGTCCCTACCCCAGCGTGGCTTGGGAATAATGACTGTGTGATGAATACATAGTTAACTGCGAGCTGCAGCCCTGCGCCCGGCTCGCTCCACACTGCCGTCAGGCGCGTGAAACAAAACCATTCTCGTGCGGATCCGAGCTTCAGCGCCCAGCTCGGAAAAAAGCAACTCGGGAAGCGGAAGGCCGATGGTGAGTTGGGTGATTGCGGCCGGCAGAAAATTAGAGTCAAGAGTGTGTGAGGGCGCTGCTCCACATGACAAATGCGAACTTGGCTGAGCGACTGAGTAACGCTAACCCCCAACCGCAACCCTCTGTCGCTTCTTTTCTTCCCCCTTTGGCCTTCACTCTTCTCCTCGCCATCCCAGCTCCCCCTCTCCTTTCCCTCCTCCTTCTCCTCTCCCACTCCTTTCCTCTCCTTTCCTCTTCTTCCCATGATTGCCCCGCTTCGCCGTTCCGCTACCGTCGTTCCGCTATCGCCGTTGTCACCATCATACCGCCCCCATCTCTTCCCTCTTTTGCCGGTAGCGGCTTTGCGATCCAACCACACCCGCTCCGACTTTGGCCACCGCTGATCCGGCGCCATGGCTAGCGTAGTCCATATCAGCTCGCTCGGCACCGCATTCGATGCGCTCGGGCTCCACGCCCCACAGCCCCTCGACCAGCCACCACCGCCCACCTTTTCAGAGGCCACTGCTCTGCACAGCATTCACCCGCCTTCCATTCCCATCTACATCGCGCCGCTTCGTCATAGGATTGCACAGGCCTACGAACGGCATACCTCGCTCAACCAACGCCTCGACGACCTCGGCGACGTCCCCACACAGATCGAGCGCGAACAGCAGCAGATGTACGTCGTCAGCGGCCGCCTCACTTCTCAAAAGGCGAGACTCAAGACGCTGCAGGCAGACGATGCCGCCGCCCAAAGGGCGTACGACGCCATGGTCAACTCGGTGGCCAAGCGCCTCATCAATCGTCGTCCTGCTCGCGGAAGCGCCGTACAAAAGGCACGGAGCAGGTACGAGGCCGCTCACTCTACCCTCGAACAGCATCTCGATCTCATTTCCACCAACGAGGTCGAGCTGGCGAGGATTAAGGCAGAGGTGAGTCCCGGAGCGCTTGCCAGGGTAGGATCACGCCGACAATTGCTGACGGTCCTGTTGGCCTGTGGTAACATGGATGCAGCTGGCCGAGCTCGAGGTGCGCAAAGAGGAGCATACACGCCTCGTCGACGACCTCGAGCATGTCAACGACAGCCTCTTTGCGGGGCCAACGCCCGAGTTCCCAGAAGAGGACCTGCTCGAGTGGGAGCACAACGTCCTCCAAGAGACGAGCAAGCTGCTACAGGCCGAGGCCAACCGCGAGAAGCGGGCTAGGCAGCTGCTACAGGAGGCCTCATCCAGCCTCCAGTCGTGCATCAAGGATCTGCAGACGGCGCTGCAGCACTGCATCGACCTCGGCGTACCGCAGAACCGCAAATACTCCAAACAGCTCTTTGTCGGCGGCAGCGCCTCGTCGACAGTCAAGGCCACTACTTCGCTTGTCCTGCGGACCAAGACCAACAGCGGCAAGTTCTTCACCACCATCGCCAGGGCGCGCGGCAGCCAGGCGCTGGTGCAGCGGGCGCCCGAGTTTACCCTCATCGAGCTCCACCTGATGCCCGGCCAGCGGAGCCCCAAGGCGGTCGACGAGCGGGGGCTGCACAAGTCCATGGAGAGCTCCTACGCTCAGGCGCGCTGCTGTGAGACATGGCTCCGCAGCGAGATTGCGCACTCGCTCGAGAGGCAAAAGAAGCTGCGCGAGCAGCACGCGCTGCTCGATGCGCGGATCAAGGCGGCGCGACGCGAGCTCGACGCCTTCCGACGCCGGATCGTCGTCGCCGTCGTTGCGAAGGACGAGACGAGCCTCTATCAGCCTGCCGCCGCGCCGGAGGCGAGCTCGGAGCGGCGACAAAGCCGCGTGGCCTTTTCGACGCGGAACGTCGCACCCAACTCCCCCGAGGACCCGGTGATTGTGGGTACGGTGCGCAACGAGGCCATCCTGCGCGAGACAGTGCTTTCGCACGCGCGGTCGCGGTCGTTTTCGTTCATGACGATGGACAGCATGGCGCGGACGGTCGAGGAGGCATGCGAGGATGTCGCTCCCTCGGCCGCTCAAGACGACAACGACGGCGACGACGGCGAGGGAGGCGAGGAGCGGAAGCGGAAGCGGATCGAGAGGGAGGTGGCGGTGCAGTCGACCAAGGATCCCAACGTGGCTGCTACGGTGGCCATGTCGGCGGTGACGGACGTCGAGTCGCCCGCCGAGCGGCTGCGCAAGGAGGCGACCAAGAGGCTTCGCTGGATCCTAGCACGCTCGGTTGGTACGCCGGAGAGCGAAGAGCTGCCCTCGTTTATCGTCTAGCGGGGTTGGACGGACGGACGAAGCGGCATTATCTCGTCTCTGGGACGTGTCGCGATCGTCTCGATGTTGGTCTCTTCGGGCATAGGGGGAGAGAGGGGAAGAGGGGAAGAGAGAAGAATAATGGGCTCCACGGGCGAATCTTGCCGCCTCACTGTATTTGTAACGCATACCTGGGATTGTCGCTTTGTTTGTTTGCTTGTACTACTTCAGTCTGATACTCTGTACACTTGTTCCTGACGAATCGGTTGCCGAGTAGTCGCAGTGAGGCCTCGTTTGGCGCTCTGGGGGGACGGTGGTATGGCCTTGGCACATTCGCATGGTGCAGTTTAAACGACGCCATCTTGGGATGGATGTCGTAACAACAAACAGGGATGGGCAGATCGAGTGGCTTGAGTGTGGGGTGTGGCGAAGGAGAGGGGGGATGGCTTCTGGAATTTGTCATGGATCGTTCAACTAGGGTGGTGGATGCGGGATGCGAGGACTGCAGGACAAGGCCTCGACTGGTGCCGAGGTCGAGACGAAGGCCGAGGGGAGAAGGAAGAGGGAAGGAGGGAGGAGGAAGAAGGAAACAAGCAAAGGTCAGGTGAACGCAGACTCGCCGTTTCTTTTTGTTCTGCCTTGTATCAGTGTAAGTGCGCCGGAAAGGGGTACGTTGCTCGTTGCATGCATCATGGTTGCTAAGCATGTACATGTATTTAGCCGCTTTCTCTGCTGCTCCATCTTGGGAAGCTGGGGGGAGGCTGGGGAGAGACAACGCCACGCAGCCGACATGAAGCGACCGATGCGGAGCCCCGCACTTCTTTGCACGTTCCTTAGCTCATCACCATCTCGGTGGGGTTCTGCTCTCTGCCTCGCCTGTGTCTGGCAAGCATTAGACTGGCGAGATAGAAGGGGGCAGCCGCGAACGGATTCGCCAAGTGCCTCGTGGCGAGCTAGAGCATGGCGAACCAAGCAACGCCAACGGATGTCTCCGTTGGATGTGGATGAGCTGGTCGCCAGGCACTTGCCAAGATACTGGGCGATACCCAGTTGTCGAGGGTGGTTCAGCCGCCCCATCCTGCCCATCTTGTTGCTCGAATCTCGGCAGTGCTGCGGCTCCCTCTCCCCTTTCCGCTCCTTCGCCGGGAAACTGAGCCAGTGATCGGGACGGTCTTACGCAGCCCCAGATTGAATGGTGGCTGTATGACGCCCAAGATTCCATGCCGATGAGGATGTAGGAAGTACTGGCTTGGGAACTGTGGAGCTGCGAATCGATGGTGAGTCGTGACACGCCGTGAGAGGGGATCCCATCGGCCATACCTGGGAACAACAGCGAGAGCAGAGGAGAGAGATAGCCTACCCCGAACCCTCTTTGCTCCCTCTCCTTCTCTGCTTATTTCTCTTGTCTGACCACTGATCACTACTCTTGTTGGTACATTAGCGTGGGGGAAATAAATTGCCAGCTTGGTTAGGCATCGTTATCTACGCCAAGGCAAAACTAGTGTGCGTGGGAGGATACACAAAGCAGGAGGAAAAGAGGGTCAGGTTGATTCGGAGAGGGTTTGTCACTCTATGCTGGAAACGAGGGTCCCCACAGCGACCCAAGAAATGCATGGTCCGAGACGAGGGCTAGATGCAAAGGTGGGGTCGGCGATGCAAAAGAGTTGGGACGGCAAAAGCACCCTCAGCCGTGTTTTCCATCCTCTGAAGGAGAAGGAGACACGGCTCCCTGTTTGGAAGAAGAGCAGAGGCGGGGAGGCGGAGAGGCAGAGAGGCG
>JALNIF010000509.1:0-10729 GCA_026284005.1 Thecaphora frezii | reverse complement strand
ACATTGATGCACCAGTCTGTGGAGAGCCCAAGGCCTGTGACTACGACAAATAGCGATGCTCCAATCCCACCTACCAGCCAACTAACCAACCAAACCTTGTGCCTGTAGCCTCGGCAAACGGCGCTTGCCGATGCTCCGGATGGCATCCCAACACCCAGTACCGGTCTCGCATGAGCCTCTGGCATGAGCGCCGAGGCAGGGGGACCCCACACTTTGGGAGCAACTTATTCCACCCGATTAAGTCTCTCCGACTTCCTCGGCCAATCACCCTCGAAGCTGGGGCCCACCTGTAACAATAGCTTACTTGGTACACTATCAACAACACTACTCTACTGCTTGAGCCTCTACACCGGACCACCTACAACTCCCAGCCTGATGCCATATCCCAACCATGATTAGCAAGACCCATCAGGGCTTAACAGGGGTGTGCTGCATTGATGTTGCCCAGCCAAATAAGGTGGTTGGCCAAGCTTTGGAGTGATGCCTTTGTTGGGGAGACAGACACTTGATGCATCTCACAGATATGCTCAACAAGGGAGAGCTCCTCTTTGCAGGTGAGGTGGCCAGCCACTTTCCATGTTGACTTGCTTGCACCACCATTGAGGCAGCAGGAGAGGGAGGTGCAGCTCACACCGTGAGCACAAGCAATCTTGGCCAGGACCAGCTTGTCCTGCTTGCTGGCCTCAGCAATGGCTTTTGACATCTGTTCCTCCTTGTCAAGGTATGTGTGACTTGTGCATGGTATTGCAGTGGGTGGTGAGGGTGTGGCAGCTGAAAGAGGGTGTGGTGGCAGGTGGAGAGTGTGGTGGTAAAGGGTATGGCAGCAGGCAGAGGGTGTGGCAATGGACAGAGAGGATGTGGTGGTGGGTGGAGGGTGTGGCGGCATCAAGGGGAACAGTGTGGATGGAGTGGAGAGCACATGGGAGTGATGGTGGTGGGAACAATGTGATAGTGGTGGTGGTAGAGAAGAAAGGTGGGTGTTAAGCCTGGGTTGACTGTTGATGTGGGTAGGCCTCTACACAGAGTGTGAAGGCAGGCTGCATGCAGCTCAGCCTCACTTGGGAACCAAAGTGATTGTTGAGGCTGGGTAGGTCAGCTTCATTCCTTCTCACCATCATCAATCTCAGGGTCTTCACACTGTCTGTTCCGTGTGCTCTGCACGCACCGCATGGCTCCGTCCATAGAGACAGTCCCGTCTCCGCTCCTATCTGCTTTTTAGCCATCTCGAAGCAGATCGAAACAAAGGCGCAAGCTGAGCTCAGGCTGAGCGGAACAACTGCGCCGGCTAGTCGTGCAAATGCAAGATAGCATGCGATTGCAACCCATTGCAAGCCTACTCTGCCACGTCATATGGGGGACACCTCCGACAAAGCCTGGTGCGGCGTAAGAAAGCCGTCTGTTCTCCAGCTTCGTCCTGATTGCCGCAGCACGCGCGTTGCCTTTTTCGCCTCGTATCGCCCCGGCCAAGGAGGTACCAATTCG
The DNA here is from genome assembly GCA_026284005.1 of Thecaphora frezii. Taxonomy (NCBI): domain Eukaryota; kingdom Fungi; phylum Basidiomycota; class Ustilaginomycetes; order Urocystidales; family Glomosporiaceae; genus Thecaphora; species Thecaphora frezii. The sequence goes on along the minus strand of JALNIF010000509.1, from coordinate 9,247 downwards.
ATGCTGGTTGCTCCGTTCGACGCCCGCAATCATCTAGGTTCGTTGCTTTACACCATTCGCGCAAAGCTTCTTTTTCGTCAAGCTTCACATCGCATCAAAAGAAACTCTCAACTGAGGGGTGGTTTGGCTTTGCGGCTAGGACCTAGAGGCTATGCATACGAAAACCGTCGGGTCAGACCCAACAAGGACTACCGAGCTCGAAGTAGGTGTCTATACGATTGATCATCCCAGTTCCTGTAAGCCGGGGGCACTCTTCCACAAAGTGGAAGAAGCTATCCGGTACATCTTTGGAGTAGGAGTAAGAGAAATCGGCATTGAGGTTTTCGAGCGCTTCCATCCGTCCACCGCGCAGTTGCTGAAAGAGAACACGCAGGGCATAGCGCTGGCACCCAAAGAACCTAGCCCTGCCAAACGGCTTGGTCTCCCCCTCGGCGATAGCTCGATGGTACGGGCAGTCGCTGCCGCCGCATCCGCGCTGTACGAAAAAGTTGAGACGCAGATCTCGAAGCGTCCTGCGACAAGACAGCAGCGCCAAGGGAAAAGCTCCGTCGACAAAGACGATTGGATCGATCTCGAGGGCCTCGAGATTGTCGAAACAGCCCAGCGAGGTCGGTTGCGTCTGCCGAAACAGCACAGCCTGGAACGACTCGGCGTTGCCCTTGAAAAAGGCCAGACTTAGGAATTTGAGTCCATCGGATACCCTTCGAGGTAGATCATAATCGAGGTTCCTCCCTTGACCGTCCGTCGATACGGGACCATCGTCGATGGCGTACTCGGACACGGTTGCTTCCGTAAGAAGCTCTTCCCACTTTGGGATAGGCGAATCGCGCTGTCGACGCACCAGGATAGCATGGTGCAGCCACCGTGGTGACTGAGGCAGCTTGTCCTCCCCGTCTTCCAAAACAAAGTCGAGGCATCGAAAAGACTCAAGGTGCGTCAAGGCATCCAGATTCGTTTCGCAGTACCCAGCTCGAGCCCAGTGGATTGTCAAGGCGCGCAATGTCGGGCACACGGCGGCGCACAGTGCAGCCGAAGGCGACAGTGCGCACTCGATCAGGATGAGCTCCTCGATCACCAAGCATCTGTGGTCCTCGAACAGGCCGACGAGGTCCGTATCATCGATGTGGCCGGGCAATTGGAGCTGTTTTGTCCAAGCCAAAGGGCAAACAAGCTGAGAACGCCCGCCTTCCGGACTGTGGTAGAAGCGCATCATGTCGCGCAGCTGGACTAGGCGCTCGCCGTTCCTGAGGCGCACCAAACGCCACAGTGGGCTTTGACGAAGAAAGGCGCGCCGGAACGCGTGGCAGACTTGGGCAAGGCTGGTGAAGCTGGCGATGTCTCCGTCGTTGGTGACGTGGGAAGCGATCAGGTCGAGGACTTCGGAAGGCAAGCTCAGCAGGCCCGTTGAATCAGCGGCGGTAACGTTCGAGGCGCGCGATGGAGCCGCCACTCGCGAATCGTCAAGCGTCGCTGGAGTATGACCTTCGCCTGTCATTGTGAGGCGGTTCGAGGTTTATCGAAGGGCGAAACAAGCCGAACGCTCGCGCGTCGCGCTGGGTCCAACGATGGATGGCGACGCTTGCGAATGAACTGCGCTCGTCGAGGATGGAGCGAGCGACGGGTTGGCCTGCGATGATGAGGGTCTGTTGGGGATGGTGACTGTAAAAGCAGCCGTTCTGCCGTCGCGAACTTGCTTTCAAGGCAGATGGGGTTCGTTCATATCCCTCATTAATGAAGAGCGGCTCTTTCGCTCCACACCAGTCGGTCCGTCGACCTCACCAAGTCAGCCAGGTCACATTTCCCTCGTCAATCTGCGCGCGGCACGGAGCAGGTTCGGCCTCGGTGCGCCAGCGCCGCAAGCGATGCCGCCTTCCGGCTGTAAAGTACCCTGCTTGCTCCTCAACCCCCTTAATTAACTGCCGGGTTCGAGCTGCGGGCACACCGTACCCGGCCCTAACCTTAACGCATTTCGACGGTTTTTTTCCAGTTTGCTGACAATAGCAGTCTCCCCTCGGGCACTACATAATCGCGGATACATGCCATCGCGGGATACAGCCTGGTGGATACATCCGATGCCCCAAAGATGAGATGAAAGAGTCGGCCGTCGAGCTGCTATTCCGCACCGATCCGCGCAGCCTTGTCTCTGGGCACTTATTTTATATATTCCGCTTTGCATCGCCTGGCCTGGGCGGTCAATCAGGAAGGGCAAACAGAGGGCGGGGAATGAGGTTGGATGCGTATCCGTCCTCGAGATGGGCGAATCAATCGCCACGACCGATAAACCACCCTTCACTTGAGCACCAGCTCCACCTTCAGCAGCGCCGTTCGAGGCCCCGCACCCCGACGCAGATTTAGTCAATGAGGTACTTGCGCTTGAAGAAGGATCGCAGGTGGAACACCTGCCACGCTCCCAGCGCGATCAGCGCCACGAGCGTCAGCCAGGCAAAGTTCTGGACTCGCTGGTTCGTCGACACTGCACAGAGGCACAGAGAGAGAGAGAGAGAGGAGCAGGTGGCGGCGCGAAGGCGGGTGGAGCAAGAGTCAGCAACGGATCGGATGAGACCATCATTGCGCCGTAATTCGGCGCTGACAGCGCAAAAGAACGGCACTCACTGTTGGTGTCGCGCATCTTGATCTCCCGCTTCTTGAGGTAGTCCATCTCGTTCATGATCTCGAGCGCCACCGCCTCGAGCTTCCGCATCTCAGTCTCGAGGCCCGAGAGCGACTCCTGGTTGGCGATGGCGTTGTAGTCGACGGCGTCGGCTCCGATGTCGACGTCGAGGTCGATCGTAAACATGTGCGTCTGTGCCTTCTTCCCTTTTGCTGTGGAAGCGACGGAAGGGGCCAGAAAGCAGGTCGGGATTTTTGCCGAGGGCAGCACGACAAGCTCAGCAAGGTGACAAGCCAAACAGCACGGCGGGCGTAGCTAAGGCCACCGAGGGACGCCATGACTCACTGAGGAGATGATTCTTGAAACAGACGCCGAGGTCAGCGTGCGAGTGCGTGTTGATGGCAAGCCTGGTCTCGCCCTTGATGTTCTTCTTGGAGAGGTAGATGTTGCTGTGGTGGCTTCCGTCGACGACCTCAATGTCGAGCCTCATGTCCTCGAAGCTGGCCGAGCCGGCGGGAACGGTATTGGCGGTGATGACGACCAGCGTATCGGCGAGAGCATAGTTCCAGATGCACTTGTTGTCCGGGTAGGTGGTGGCGGGCAGGTCAAACTTGATGGCGTTGCACAAGCAGACCAGCAGCGAGAGCGCCGCCAACGCGAGGGAGAGGATCGAACGCATGCTTGCGAGCACACCGGGGCTGTCTAGGCGAGACGACAAGAGACTGCTGCGTTGCTGAGGCTACCTCGATGATGTGTAGGGTGTAGGATAGCTAGGTGCGCAGACGGGAGCGGGCACTCGAGTGAAAGAGGTGGGCGGGTCCGTGGAGGTGCGTAGACGTCGTGAGTGGAAGACGTAGCGTCGAAGCGGTCGGAGGAGAAGGTAGCGCCGGGTTCTGTGGACGACGGCGCGCAAGGGGTGTGTGGAAGGGCGGTGGGTGTCGTGGAGAGGAGACTCGGGCGAGGTGGGGAGGAAGATGTGCATGGCGACGTGGCGTGGCTCGCGGGTCGTTGCAGACTGGCCGAGGCGGTCCATGCGTGCGTAACTAACGAATTCATCAAGACTCGTAATGCGTAGTTGGATTCATGATTACGTTTTGTGATTCTGCCTCGCTGGCCAACGCTCTTGCCCAACCTCACTGCCAGCCTGCAGCTTGCAGCTTCGAACCGCGCCCAGCCGTCCTCTTCGGAACCGACTCTCGCCCCATCTGGCGGTGGCACCTGTAAAAATAAAACGAGAAAAATAAAGGCCAGAAGACGTTTTTCTCTTCCTTGCAACGTTGCAGGCCGAAAATTTGCCAATACAAACGTGCGGCTGTGCAGCGTCACCCCACCCGCCATCCACGACCAAGGCAGCCCTTCGGTCCAGTTCTGATCGTCCACACCCTCCCCTCGCGCCTTGCCCCTCTACCCTTCCATCTTTATACCTCCCCCCACACACGCACGCTCGCCCATCATGCACCTCATGTACACCCTCGACGCCGTGAGTAGACACAGCCGACCGTCGTCCTGTATCGTGCCGACCCTCTGCTGGAGGCTGACCAGCCCTCACCGCCATTTCCGTTCCTCGCTCCTCACCCCCGCCTTTCGCATCCGACAGCAAGGCAACCGCCTCTACACCCTTAAGAAGAAGACGGCCACCGGCGCGCTGACCAAGTCGGCCCACCCCGCCCGCTTCTCGCCTGACGACAAGTTCTCCAGGCACCGCGTCACCATCAAGAAGCGATTCGGCATCCTCCCCACCCAGCTCCCCACCAAGCCCATGTAATCGGCGTCGCACGCTCCAACACGCTGGCGGCGGGGATGGCTGTTTTCGCCCGGCTTCGGTTGCCACGACGGGCGGCTCCTAAGACGCGAACAGAGTATCTGCGCAGGGACGACGCACGGGAGGTCCGACTTGGTCGTGCCGTTGGCCGTCCTTTGGTGCTCGACGCTCATTACTCGAACTTACCAACACACTGCCGACACCGCATCCAAACGCTTTCGGAGCAGAGCAGAGCGGTCGGCGGCCATCCCTCTGCTGACTGCTCTCTGTCCGACATCGTGTTGATGCGTCGACCCATTCTAGTCATGTTGGATCATCCGAGCGGCAGGGTCAGGGCACCCGCTTCAGCATCGAGACCCTCTCGGTCTTGGCCTCTGGCCTGGACACCCCTGCACCTCCTATCGGCCCCTCTTGTACGATCTGGCAGGTCTCTTGCCACCTACGACCGCCGCCCTCCTCTCTCCCACGATCCCCCGTCTCGTCCCGTTTCGCTTGTACTTTTAGTCTGCCTGATTCCCGTTCAAACCCTCCCATAGCACACCGCCTCGCCTGTCACGTTGATGATCCCGGTAGCACGCTGAGATGCACTATTATCCTGTGCGCAACACATTCGCTGTCACCATCTCGGGCGGCGGTCGGATCGATTTTGATTTCAATCCTCGTCCATGGCTTCCTGCATTTGCTGCCCTTGCTCTGGTTCCGCTCCCTGCGCCACCTCGTCCCTCGGCTGCATCCCTTGCCGCTGCACCTCGTCCGCCTCCGCCTCCCCACCCGCATCCGTACCCTGCTGCGTCGATGCGCCCTCGTCGTTCCGTTCCAGCGCCTGTTGCGCCTCTTTTTCCCTCTTCCGCACCGCTTTCCTGACCGACTTTTCAGCCTTGCGCAGTAGCAGCTCCTCCTCGGTCAGCTCGTAGTTGGGCCGCCGTCCCCGTGGCTTGGGTGTCTGAACCGGGGAATCCGCAACCGACCTCGAACCTTGCACCACCTGGGCCAGGGGGAGATCCTCGTCGGACGAGGCGCCGTCGCCGCAGCTGTCGTCTTTCCGTCGTCGGGAGGCCGCTCGAGAAGTCTCTGCTACCTTGGCTTTGGACGCGGCTTTACTGGAACCGGCGGCGGCCTTGGATTGGGCCAGCGCAGCGAGATCGCCAGAGAGGGGGTTGTGGCGGACGTCGAGCGGGAGGCGCTCCTCGTTCGACGGATCGTAGATGGGCGTCAGCTGGATGCGCATCGACGTGGTCGACGACTGGGTCGTCGGATGTCGATCTCGTTGCTGCTGCTGCGACTGCTGCGGCTGCTCCGATGCCGATGAAGAAAAGGAGGACGACGAGGACGACGAGGTCTCGGACGGCGGAAAAGGGCGCAGAGCGTGCTGCTGGCCGAGGGGCCGGCTGGCGTCATAATCGTCCCGGAGGAGGATCTCGGAGCCGATCAGCTCGGCGCGCTGTCCGCGGAGGATGACATTGCCGATCTTGATGAGCGGCTTGGTGGTGTCGAGGCCGGTGATGGAGAAGGGGCGGCCCGCACCCGGCACGGCTCGTGTAGCGGTCGACGAGGACCCCGCTGTTGCTTCGGCGATGGTAGCGGCCGTCGCCTCGGCGGAGGCAGAGGCAGAGGCGCCGGTCTTGGCCTTCTGCTTGGCGCAAGCCTCTGTCGAGGCCCTAGGAGCGGTTCTGCCAACATCGACCTTGACGCCCCTCGAGAAGCGGTTGGCGGCCTTAGGTTCAGGGGCGCTCACACCGCCCACGTGTCCGAGCAGCGTCTTTCGGGCGAGGCGGTCGGAGCCGAGGTCGAGGGTGATGAGCTCCGTCTCTTCGGTGAAGGACCACTCGGAGGAGCCGTCGCTCTGCTCATCCTGGTCGTCATCGGCGGCGGCGTCTGCTCCGCGCAGGCGATGTGATTGGCCATTGGAAGCATCTGGGCGACCGTAGGGCCTGTTGGGGAGGAAGTGGTCGTCGGGTGCGCGGCGCCAAGTCGGGTCGATAATGGGCCGGGAGACTGAGGAAAGCGCGGGCACCTGCGAGTGGGCGGCGCTCATGGTGGTGGGGACGGTGCGGATGCCAAGACGTCGAGGTTAGAGTGTGTGTGTGGCAGAGGCGCGGGTGGTAGAGCTCGAGTGCGGACGAGGATGGGATGAGCAGGGATCAGAGGCAGCAGCGAAGGCAGATGGTGGTGGTCGCGTTGAGCAAGCAAGACGGCCCAGCGAGCCGCTGTTTGGCTTTGCGCTGTGATTTTGTGTGCTATGCAGTTGGAGTTGAGGAATGCAACCAAGCACACATCGGGTGACTATGTAGTCATCTTAGTCATCTTTTGTGTAGCGGTTTGCACCTCACTTTTCAACTGTTGGTTGGTGTTTTTATTACTTATCCATCGTAACTCGTTTCGAAATTTCTATTCGCCTCACCTCCACACACACGCACATGTGCCTGCTGCCTGCGCTCAGACGCGCGTTGCACATGCGCAGAGTGGGTGTTGTGCGTTGTTGGCTACAGGCAAAGTGCCAAATGAGCATCACAGTCACAATAACAACGAGTCCGTGCGGCAACATGGCCAAGCGCTGCCTTGTGTACGTGCGGCCCATCTGTCCCTTGCTTCCCTCCACCCACCATCCGTCACTCCTCAGCCTCGCGCCACCCTCCTACCTATTATCTCCCCATGCAACCACACAGCACAGCGCCCGGCTCGTCCCAAGACGCCACCGACCGCCGCAATAGCAGCAGCGCGCTCGCCTCGGCCTCCGCGGCTCCATCCGCTCCCACCGCTCTTGACCCTGCGCCAGGCGCAGACGACGGCGGCACCCATGCTGCTCTCCCAGATCCGTCTCTGCCGGCGCCCTCTTTACCTCCCCAGGATGCTGGCTTCACCGCGGCCGACCTCATCGCCCACCAGGCCCGCCTCGAGGCCCAGGCCACCGAGGCCATCCCTTTCAAGTTCGACACGTGTACCCACTCGATGGGCTACATCCGTCAGCCCGTTTACGCCTGCAAGACGTGCGGCGGTGGCGGCGTCTGCGCCGGCTGCAGCATCTCGTGCCACGCCGAGCACGACCTCGTCGAGCTCTTCAACAAGCGCCACTTCCGCTGTGACTGCGGTACGCCCAACCTCTACCGCGACCGCGCGCCCAACTCGTCGCTCGGCAAGGTCGTCATCGACAGCCAGCTCGAGTATCCGGACGGCGCCGCACCCTGCACGCTTCGCAAGCCCGGCTTCGAGCCGCAGAACGAGGAGAACCGATACAGCCACAACTTCGAGGGCGGCTTCTGCTACTGCACCCGCGGACGCACCTATGACCCGGAGAAGGAGGAGGAGACCATGTTCCAGTGCCTCGTTTGCGAGGAGTGGCTCCACGAAGGCTGCACCTCGCTCCGCCCCGCTGTAAAGAGCAACGAAGTCGGCACGGCCGAAAGAGACGAGGACGAGCCGCCCCTCATCGACCACGAACGGTTTGATCTGATGATCTGCGACGCCTGCGTGCGCAAGCCGGGAAACGACTTGCTGCGGAGCTACGCTGGATCTATAGGCTGGATGGTCCTCTTGCCCACGCAGCAGTGCGCCTCAGTCGGCGCCTGGGACGGCATCCCGAGCATCCGGGTGCCCACCGACGAGTCCAAGCTGCAGCGCACCAAGACTGATCCCGCTGCCGCTACCTCGACTGCGTCCTCATCGGCCGCCGCGCCCCAAACCACTTGCGAGCCCGCAGCCAGTAACGACGAGCCAAGCTGGCAGCTCTTTGGACTCCAGCTCCACGACGAAGCCTCGGACAGCAAGCAGGGAGAGGCTGCCGTAGAACGGTCTGCGGATGTGGCAGCGCCGGAAGCGCCCACCGATACGGCTGCCGGTCCAATAGAGAAACGCAAGGCGCCCGAGATAGGAAGCGTCAACGCTGCAGATGGAGTGCAGACCGAAATGGCGGCGGACAAGAGGAAGCTCGACTTGACCGCCGGCCCGTCCGCAGAAGAAGAGATCCAGGCGGCCAAAAGGAGCAGGATAGACGGAGCAGCATCGGAGAGGACGACGGAAACGGTACAGGGCACGGCCTGCACGCTGCCCGGCACCATGCCGCTGCTGGCAAGCGCAGCCCCCTCGGTTACGGACGACTACATCCCGGCGCTATCCAAGGAGGCCGAGGCCGAGGCGCGTCCACAGCGGCTCGACATCTTTCTCAGCGAAGACTTTCGCGACCGCATCTGCCGATGCGACGACTGCCTGGCGCAGTGGAATTCGCTGCCGTACGTGCTCGAGGCCGAGGCCACCTACAGCCCGCCGTCGGACCACGATAATTCGCTGCGGGCAGACGACGATGCGGCGTCAGTGACATCGTCGACGTATGACCTGGGCATGGCGGCGCTGCGGAGCATGCCGCGCGAAAAGATGCTCGACTCGCTACAGGCGTACAACAAGTTCCGCGATGCGCTGTGGGAGCACCTAAGGCCGTTTGCGAGCTCGGGAAAGGCGGTGAGCGAGGAGGACGTTAGGGCGTTTTTCAGGAACCAGACAAGCGGGGCGAAAGGCGAGGGCCGGTAGGTGGGAGGCGAGGGAGCTGGGCGGTGGCCGTCGCTGGGTTTCGGGATGGGGTGTGGTTGAGCTCGAGGTAGACATCGGTATCGGATTGGACGATTGGTCAGGCGCTGGCCGTCGTCGTTGCGAATGGTCTGCGTTGTGAGAGGGGGCTGCGTCTTTTTCGATATCAAGCGAATTCGGCCATCGACATCGTTTCAGGTACTGTCAAAGCAGAGGCGATAAAATAGTGAATTACAAAGAGCCGTCCCTCAATACTCGCACCTGCGGCCATAGAATTATCAAAACTCTGCATCCTGTCCGATTTGCGAAGTTAAGCTGGAAATCGCCTAGTTAATACTGCGGTGGGGGACCACGCG
>JALNIF010000505.1:0-24695 GCA_026284005.1 Thecaphora frezii | reverse complement strand
GACCTCATCAGCGTCGAGACGGTTGCGAGACCCAATCTTGTCCGCCAGAAAGTCACGATGAAGGTCAGCGGAAAGGTGCAGGACGTTTCGGAGGACGAGGACGATCAAGAGGCGGACGAGGCAGCGAGGCCGAAACAAAAAGGCGGGCTCGATAGCGCCACGACGACAGATAGCAAGGTAGCATCGCTGCGACGTGCGGCGCTACTTTTGATCGTGACGATGCTGCGAGCCACCAAGCACCAACTGCTCGATGCCTCGCAGCCGTCGTCAGACGAGGGCGAGACGCAGCTCGATAGCCTTAGGCTTCCCACGGGCGGTGCGCTGCCCAGCCTCTCGGGCCGAAGCGGTCAGGCGTCTCGGACGGTCGAGGTGCGCCATCTCCTATTCCCGTACGATCTGATTGCGAGCGTCAAGCGCGTGTGCGCCTTTGTCGCGGAGAGGGATACAGATGCCGTCGTGCGCATCCAGGCAAAGGACTGCGTCGATGAGGCTCGCCAAGCCGAAAACGAGACACTCGCTCTCGCCCTTGCGCGGTGAAGCACCCGTTCATTTTAGGGGGTTGGTTGGGCTTGTATGGTTTCCTTCCTTCCTCTGGTTCTGAGGGAGAGATAGCACGAGTGAAATCCGGGATTTACAACTTGGCCTTGGGCCCTGCGTGTTCCTGTTGCCCGTCGTCATGCGTGGGTAAAGGGAGAGGGGGCGGGGAAGGGGCCGAAGACTGCGACCTTACAACTTTGAAATGCGCATGATCATCTAGCGGCTGTTGTAGCTCTTCGACTTCCTTGTTCTGACCTGCTCCGGTGGTAGCGAGGGAGTAGGGGGAGGCTCTGTTGGAGTTGAAGGGAAAAGCGTCGGGCGCACGGAGGAAATGCATGCGCGGTTTGACGCGGTAGCGTTTGCTGGCCAGCGGACCGGTAAAGGCGAGGCGGATGAGGCCCGCCTGGTCCGGCTGGTGCGGGGCCGTGTTGGAAAACTGCGGCGGCTCAGCGTACGCCACCATTGCGGCAAAGATCAGGATGTCGCTGTTGGCGTGACGTGCCGCAGTCAATGGAAGGTGCGGTGGGGGCACTTGGGTTTCAATCCCGGTTCTCGTCGACAGCAGAGGAGACAGTGAAAGGTAGGATCCCTAGGCGAGAAGGTTGGGGAAGGGGGAGGAGGGACCTACCTGGTCAATCCGCGAATTGGGTTCCGAATGTCCCAGAATGTATGCCTGCGCACGCGGCGGTCTCCGAGCCAGAGGATATCGCGGCATGTGTGCCAGTCGCTCGGTGGCGACACCTCGTTTTGCGGCATGTCGCGCAGCGTCTCGTCGCTCGGCTGCGCCACGAGCCGCAGCGAGGGGCGCAGCCAAGACGGCGGTGTATGATAAAGGAAAGCAACGAGCGGCAGCGAAAAGAGCGAGTCAACTTCGCTCGGATTCAAATGGGGCTGAGGATGGTCCAGCGGCGGTGACCGAGCGAACGGGCGAGCGGGTGGGGGAGGTTAGCGGTGCCATGAGAGCAGGAGAGCAAGCGGCGAGCGACGAAGACGAGGAGAGAGGGAGAGCGAAGACGTACCTGTACGCTGTGGTCGGTGAGGAGGACGACAAAGGGAGTGACGATGAGCTCGTTGGCCGAGAGAAAAGGAGGTAGTTGGCAAAGCAGGATCGAGGAGCTGGGATCGATGGGTAGGCCAGTCTGCAGCAAGCCAGCGCGCAAGAAGAGGAAGTGTGAGCCTGTCGCCGTACCGTGGGTCGTCTGTCCTATTGTAACGGTTGCAGGCCCACTCACCTCTTCAAACGCCTCCCGCCTCTGAGAGAATCATAAAGCACGCCACCATAGCCCGAGCCAGCATCAGCTCGACCGCCGCACCGCTTCATCGATCGAGTGTAGCCAGCGACTCACCGCGGTGTACTCCAAATCCTTATCGGTGGGCTCAAACCTGCCACCGGGCAGTGCAGTATCACCCGAATGGCTTCGGAGGCGCGAGCTGCGCTTGCTGAGGATGACGTAGAGCTCTCCGTTCCTGGCGGCAAAGAGGCCGAGGAGGACGGCGGCGCGGCGAAAGGCGGGAACGGCTTCGGGACATGGCTCGGCATCGGGTGGGGCGCGGTAGGCGTAGAGGCGTTCGAGGGCGGCGATGGAGCGGGGGCTGAGGCTGGCGAGGGCCTGTGCAGTGATGGGGAGGGAGGAGACGGTGGAGGAGGAGGAGGAGGAGGAGGAGGAGGAGGAGGAGGAGGAGGAGGAGGAGGAGGAGGCTGTCGAGGGGCGGAAGAGGAGGGAAGAGAGGCGAGAGGCGAGCGAGGTAGAGGGTGGAGAGGAGGGAGAGGATGAGGGCGAGGACGAGGGCGGCATGGCTGGATGCCGAGGGAAACGTGGAGGGGTTGGATGAGGTGGAGCGAGGGACGGTGGACGGTGGACGGTGGAAAGCAACAAACGTGTGAGCAGCGTTTTGTGCGGCGCCATCGGTTATCGGCTTCGCTCGCAGCGGAGTTAACTGTGACTATGCGACTACGACTCATATGTACTTTGCCGGTTGTGGAGGCGCGCGCCGCGAATACGAATGAAGAATGGTAAATCATGAATCTGAATAAGAATCGGAATAGCAATGCATGGGAAACTTGATGCTATCGTGCATGCATCGAAAGGGCACCGCGCACGCACCCTCCGCACGCAGTTGTGCGTTGGCAGTGCGTGATGGAATATGTAGTTATTCGTTTGATTTGCAAGTTTGCTGCCCCGCGGTAGCGATTACAGTGATGGGTAGCGATGGTGTGCCAGCGATTACAGTCACGTGTAGCGATAGTGTGCCAGCGATTACAGTCATGTGTAGCGATGGTGTACGAGTTGACTGCCGCAATTCAAACAACAAACCGCACCCAACTCCACATATGACGCCGCTCCACCACACCTCGTCCACCTCACGCCACACCACCATCCCTCCCTCCCTCCCTCCCTTTGGCCCTCGCACCACGCCATCCATCTACATCCCAAGCGCACCATGCCAACCCTGCCAACCCTGCCGGCCCCCTCCTCCTCCCTCTCAAACGCCCACTCCCACTCCCACTCCCCCTCCCCCTCCGCCACCTCCGCCGCCAATCCCATCCACACCAGCGCCCCCATCTCGACACCGCTCACCGCCGCCTTCCCCGCCACCTCGTCTCTCTCGCGCAGCGACATCGAGTCGCTCCTCGCCCAATCCCCCAACCCCACCGCCGATCCGCACCAGGCGCAGCGTGACAATGCCTACTTTGACGCCTTCTTCCACTCGCTCCCGCAGGTCAAGGTGCTCTACGCTCACCACGCACAGCTGCTGAAGCAGAACGAGGACAAGGCTAGTGCGTATCCGGCTCATCCCATCTCGGCCCCCGTGACCTGCCGCTGCGCCTCCTCGTCCGTGCTTGGGCCGCCGAAGCTCTGCAGCGCACCCATGACCTTGGCTAACTCTAAACTATGTAACCTAACCTTGCCCGCTTTCGGTCACCCGACTCGACCCTCTTCTTTTCAGAGCAAAACGTTGCACTGCAACAGCCGTTGGAGGCGCTTCGCGCTGAGACCCAGCAGCTATTTGACCGCGCATCAAGCTACCAGGCGCAGTGGCCGCAGCTCGAAGCGCAGATGAACGAGCTCTACAAGGTACGTCCCTGCTGCCTCTTTCTCCTCTTCCTATGTGCAATGCCGAGGCTGACCCCTCATACCTCTTCCCTCTCTCCCTTTTGGCCCCTCCTCTCCTTTCCTGCCGATGCTGATATTTGGTGTGCGACTCGACGAACCAGCGATTCTCGCCCTCCTCGCTCCACTTCCACCTGACGCAATCCGCGTCCAAGCTCAACGATCGCTCCGAAGAACTCGCCAACGCCTACGTCGAAGGTTTGCCGTATCCCGCTGGCGACGAGCCGAGCCCAACAGGCCAGACCGTAAAACAGGTGCTCGATGTGAGTCTAACTTTACCTGACTTGCAACAATCACGCCCCCGCCCTCTGCTTTGTCGTTTCCGAACGAAGCTCTGGGCGCTGAAGAATCGCACTGACCCCTGCACCTCGCTCGCCCCCTTCAGGACGTGACATTTGTCCGAAGATACAAGGCGCAACGGATGCTCTACCACCGGCGCAAGCTCATCGCAGAACGGTGGGCTAGAGGCGAAGTCCACTGGACCGATTGAACCCATCTCCCTTGCCCCTTCCCCTTCTCTTTCCTCTTACCCCTGCGCCCTCATTCCTCGACATCCAGAACAAGTTTGCACCCTGCCTCCGGCACTATCAGATACCCCACTTTCCCTTTTGTCTCATCTGCCCAACCCGTTTTGCGTGCTCCGCGCTTCGCCGAACTGTACCGAGCGATGCCCGGCCAATTTCAACGACTGCACATTGTAAAACTGTACTAACCGACGAGAGACGACTGTTAAGGACATGAACCGACCCGTGACGTCTGGAGAGGACCGCGATACGATCGGATCATGCCACAAAGGACCGAACCGGGGAACTTCGGAGGGGAGGACCTTGCAGGTCATGTGTGCGCAGCAACGCGATTCTGAACCTGCGCCTTTCTTTGCTTCTTGCTCGCCTCTAGCCCTTCCTTATTGTGCGGGGCGCAGAAAGTACGCTGGGTTCCGTCGCCACCACGGCGTTATTCTGGGCACTGGGCGGGTTGGTCTTTGGGAAACGAAGGTGACGGCGGACGGATTATGGGTCTCACCTCGGAGGAGGTGGGCGATCTGATAAACTCCAGTTCCCCCCACCCACTCATCTGCCTAGAACTCGTCAGTTTAGCTTTTTCTTCTGGGTTCGGCGCAGCTGGGATCGGGAATCTACGGAAAGAGTGGCGCACCGCCGCTGATTGTTGTGGGGAGCAAGCGCGAAGGGGAAAAAGGTATAAGACGATTGACTTTCAGACCTCGCTACGGGTCCTCGATCGATCTGCTCTTCAACATCTTTTCGCGACTCCTCAACCTCGACCTGACGAGAGGAACAAGAAGTAGGATGCGCTGGTCCTTCTGGCTCGTTGTCGCTTTGGCCTGCGCCGATACGGCGGTTTCGCTACCCGCGATGAGGATTGTCCCCGATCAGAAGAGGAAGGAAAGGGTTCCAGCCTCGTCCGAGATCGAGAAGAGGGAGAAAAAGGTACGTGGTCCCCTCCTACCCTCTCCGTGCTACAGTGTAGATCCAGGCTGTGCGGCAAATGACCCCTCTTCCTTTGTGCACCATCGATGTTTACGACCTGCCGTACGTCCAACAGGCCCAAATCGGTCTATTCTTTGGCTTCATCGGATTAGCGGGCAACTTGGGTTGGAACTACATCGTACGTTCCTTGTCCAACTTCTTATCCCCCTTCCCGACCTCACTTGCACCTCCGCCTAATACCTTTCGATTCTATTACCTGCTTGGTCTGGGTGGGTTTGCATCTGCTACAGGCATGGAAATCGCTCCAAGACAACAAGCGCAAGTTCGAAGCGGCGAAACACCGTCCCCCTCTCCCGCCACTTCCACAGGGCGAGATCTACTGCTCCTTTGGCACCGCCACCACTCGCCCACGCCCCGACAAAGTTGCGCAGGTCTGCGTAAAGGTCCCACAACCCGATGAAAAGGCGAAGCGAGACGGTAAAATGTCCAAGAGGAGCCTAGCCAAGGCGGGCGAAAGGCTCGGCGGCTTCGTGAACAAGGTGACGGGTAAGGCTATGCAGAGCTTGCGTGGGAAAGCCTCAGGAAGAGACATCAAGGTCGCTGGGCGAGTCAAGGAGGAGGAGGAGGAAGAGTACCTCACTCCACCGGGATCGCCACTCCATCGACCCGAGACAGAGAAAGAAAAGAAGAAAAAGTGGATCACGACGGAAAACACAGCCCTCGCACTCGGTATCATCAATTCCCTCGGCTCGATCCCCAGTCTCATCATGACGTTCGTTAATACGGACAAGTATCGCGGCAATCCCAAGGTGGATTGAGGAGGGGTCAGGAAGGGTGGGTAGGTGTGAGAGGGAGGGCACGGGCAAACAACCAAAGACCAGGAAGAAGGCACACAGACATGCGGTTATGCGACGACGCAGTGAGGGAGGCATCTCTAGCGCCGCTCTGCGGCTCCGTCATCATATGTGATTGGCAAGATCCGACGCTCGTATGATTCAAACACAACGCTTTTAGCTATGCAAACGCCTGGATACCCGTGATGCCCTTGCCCAGGATGAGCGCGTGGACGTCCGCCGTACCTTCGTAGGTGCTGACGACGTGGAGGTTCTGCGCGTGCCGGCCGATGCTGTACTCGTCGCTCGCCGCGTTGCCTCCAAAGATCTCCATCAGGATGCGCGAGTGGTTGAGCGCCTTGCCGCAGTTGTTGCGCTTGACGAGCGACACCATCTCGGGGCTCCAGGTCCCAGCGTCCTTCATCCTTCCCAGCTGCAGCGACGCGCCCAGGCCGAGCGCCACCTCCGACATAGCATCGGCCAGCTTGCGCTGCACCAGCTGGAACGAGGCGAGCGGACGCTTGAACTGCTTGCGGTCCAGCGCGTACTGCCGCGCCTCGGCAATGCAGGCCTCGAGCGCACCCATGGCGCCCCAGCCGATGCCGTAACGCGCCGAGTTGAGGCACTCGAACGGCGCACCGAGGCCTGGGCGGGCGTGCGGCAGCAGCGCATCATCCATCTTGACGCGCACGTCTTCGAGGAAGATGGAACCCGTCACCGAGGCGCGCAGCATCAGCTTGTTCTTGATCGCCGGAGCAGAGAGGCCCTTGGTGCCCTTTTCCAGCACGAAGCCGCGCACCTTGTTGTCCCATTTGCACTTGGCCCAGACGACAAAGACGTCGCTGTGTTCGAGAGTTGAGATGGAGCGAGGAGGCCAAGCGCGATGGGAAGCCCGTTGAATTGTTTCGGTCAGTAGCAGCGCCAGAAGCGACTTCCAGCCATGGTGAGGAGGGCGCCGACTCACGCGTGGGGCGAGTTGCTGATCCACGTCTTGCTTCCGTTGAGAACGACGTGTCCATCGCCGGTGTCGGTGGCGGTGGTCTCCATGCCGCTCGGATCAGAGCCGTGGTTGGGCTCGGTGAGGCCAAAGGAGCCGACGAGTTCACCCTTGGCGAGGCCGGGGAGGTACTTTTCCTTTTGCGCCTCAGTACCAAACTGGTTGATGGGGCCCATGACAAGCGACGACTGGACCGACATGATGGAGCGGTAGCCGCTGTCGACCCTCTCGACTTCGCGGGCAATCAGGCCGTAACAGACCGAGTTGACACCGGCGCAGCCGTAGCCCTGGATTGTGGCACCCAGCAGACCGAGAGATCCGAGCGCAGGGAGGATCGAGGGGTCCCATTCTGTAGGCGAGCGCGGCAGATGCGTAGCAGACGGTGTGGAGAGAGAAAGAGGCAATAATTAGGGGGTCGCGGCGGCGAGGCATTGGAGCCCTCGTGGGATGAACTGAGAGAGGCGAGCGCTGCCACTCACTCTCGTTGCGGTACATCTCGGTGACCTTTGGCTGCAGCGTCGCTTGGCAAAAGTCGTGGGCGGTCTGGCTGATGGCGAGCTCCTCTTGGGTGAGCTGGGAGGAGAGGTTGAGCGGATCCTCCCAGTTAAACTTGGCAAAGTGGGTCATGCGATACTCGTTTGGCGATACGGCGTCGGGCGTGATGGCGGTCGAGGAGACGGCATAGTGGCGCGGGCTTCTGAGGGCGGCGGGTGCGGTGGCGGAGGAGGCGGCTAGGGCAGGCTGGCGGAGGAGGTTTGAGGCGGCGCGAAGGGGAATGTTCATGGTGGCGGTGGTTGCGAGGGCGTTGGAAGGGGAAGAGTGTGAGGTGGGCGGTGTAGCACGCAAGGGCCGAAGCCGTTGGTGGGAGTGTGGCAACGGCTTAGTCAGACTGCGCACAGAGCACCGCATACAGTCAGCGGGAAAACTCTGCACGAGCACCCCTCAGCTATATAGCGTCGTGGTCCTCTATGTACACTAGTTTCCCTCTTC
Source organism: Thecaphora frezii (assembly GCA_026284005.1). NCBI lineage: Eukaryota > Fungi > Basidiomycota > Ustilaginomycetes > Urocystidales > Glomosporiaceae > Thecaphora > Thecaphora frezii. The sequence continues at coordinate 16,777 of JALNIF010000505.1, read as the reverse complement.
TGCACGACCCTGAATCCTCATTCCTTTACTGGCTAAAGCTTGGCTGGAGGATGACGGCGTCGGTGCAATGTCTCGGCGCCGACTGCACACACTCAGAAGCGGAAGCCTCCGTGGAAAGCTCTCGACGCGGCTGGTCACAAGATGTCGACTGCACGCACGCCTAGACTAAGTAATTCATGTCTGTTTCTATATACTAGGTTACTCACTAGCGTGGCACCGTGGCTCTCCTGTTGGCCTCGGCCCGCCGCCGACAGCTGCAATCACACAATCCTAAGTTTTTGTAATCGTGCCGCTCCAACGTGGAAGAAGCCGAACCAGCCGAATGCGTCAAAGGCCTTTGCTTGCTGCGACGCCCACCCGGACTACCAGAAACAGAAAGAGTCATTAGTCTGAGTCGTAGTCGCGGTCGCAGCCGCAGTCTTGGTTTGTGACTTAGCCTGGCCTCACCTAACCCTAACCGCTTTTCCACTGGCCACATTGTGATTGCGGTGCTATGTACGTACGTACTGCTCCAAGGCTCCGACCCACTCTCGGCTTGCTCTGCCACCTCGCTACGCCACTCTCGCGCAAGGTCCGGCGACTCCGGCTACTCGAGCTAGCCGGACCCGCTGCCAGTTTGGCGGATCACCCGAGCCCATGTGTGACCTTGACGAATGCGCGGCCGACACTGCACCAAAGCACTAAGACTGACTCTAACTGCGTCTGCGTAGCCGCCCGGTCATTTCGATTCGACCTGATCCGTTGTGGCCAAACTAACTTTGCCCACCTCGTTGGGGCGCCCGCTCGCCACCACGTCCGCAGCGATGGTTGCGCGCTTCATGGCACCAAACAGGCCGATTGCCATCTTTGCAACGGCACCATCGCTTTGGACGCTGGCAGTCGTAGTATTGCACTCGTGGTCTTTGCTTTTGCTCGTCCTTCTCTGGACCGCTAGCCTGTGGCTCGACCGGCTTGCGACGCCTTCGTACGTATTTCTCAACTTCCCATAAGGCGCCATCGGACTGCTCGACCTGCACCGTCGTTGCTACTGACCCTTGCGCCCTCCATGGGATAACGCGTGGCTGCCCGCATCGCCGAGCGGCAGGCTCCACTCCATCGCGGCGCAGCTTCCCAGAAACCTCCAGACGGGCACCGTCCATACGCAGAAACCCAACACCGCAATCAGCTCGAGCACCGTCATCTCTCGCTCGTCGGGGGGTACGGGCGCTACGTCCCAATCCAGCCGACCTCCGGGCAACCGCGGTCGATGCGCGTGGTCGTAGCGGTGCAGGTGCCATGAGTGCGAGACGAGGTTGTGGTGCCGCGTCAGCATCACATGCGATGCCAACGGCAGCACCAGCGACAAGACGGTCGACGCCGCCTGCGTCCAGCGTAGCGGAGCCACGTTGGTCGGGTTGGCCCCGCGCGCAGCAAACGGCCAAGCCGCTCTCGAGACGCTGCGCCAGTGCAAGACATTGGCCGTCAGGCTGGGCAGCAAGGGCCAGAGCGGCACCGAGTCGACAATGATGATGCCAAGCTGGATCGCAACGCTCGCCTGCCGTTCCCGACGATGGCCGAAGGAGTGCAAGTGTGTATGGTACGACGACGGCGTCAATTCACGACCGGAGCAGGTTTGTCGATGTCGGTGCAAGGGCAAGAGGAGAAGACTCACGTAGATGAGCCTCAGCCCGCATCGTCTCGAGTAGCTCGCATGGCTCTCGATGAACTGACAGGCACGTTGCAGGCCGAGGGCTGCCGCCGTCGCAAAGAAACATGACGGAGCGCTGTCTGCCATCAGCCAGCAATCGCAGATGCAGCTCGAACGGGTGGCGTAGCCGTCTACCTACCCACACAGAGGAGCAACGCCACCACCGAGACGGCGGCGAATGCGAGCGAAAAGAGGGACAGGAACATGGTACGTTGCAGAGGCGCTTGGACGGGACGATGCCCACGGCTCTGGATGGAGGGGTAAGGCAACACGTGACGACGAGGGATTGGGGGACTGACCCTCGTCGACTCAGAAGCCCACCGCGGCAGGCTGCAACGCAAACCAAGATTGCATCAAGGCGCAATCATTAAGATTCTTAATCACGATTGGGTCGTAATCGAATCAGCCAACCACAGGAGCAGTGATCGGTCCTTGCAGATTCCAACCAACAAATTTGGGAATTTTTGAGGCGTTTGCTCGCTCGGCTTTGGGTTGTGGCCATTGCAAAAAGGGTCCCTTCTCTTTGCAGCCACACACCCCAACTCGTCACCAAAACACCACCTTCACCACCGCCGCCAGCCAGCGTGTCGTCGCCCTCACCCCTACCATCACCCTCTAGCGCTACCCCCAGCTTCCGCTAGCCTCCGTCTTTTCACTCCCCCCTTTCTCGTTCGGGCTACTTTTCGCTCCTCCCCCCGCCACCAATGGCTTCCTCGGCCGAGGCCTCCACCTCAGGCAGCTCGTTTGTCGACCGGCTCAGCGCCGGCTCCAACGAGCAGCCCAAACACACCAGCTTCTCCTCGATCGGAATCTCGCCCATGCTCATCCGTTCCCTCGCCTCCCTCTCGATCTACGTGCCTACGCCCATCCAGTCGCTCACCATTCCCTCGATCCTCGCCGGCCGCGACCTCGTCGGAGGAGCCCAGACCGGTTCCGGAAAGACGCTCTGCTTCGCCCTGCCCATCCTCAACGCCCTCATGCGCGACATGGTCGGAGGCTTCGCCGTCGTGCTCACGCCCACCAGGGAGCTCGGCGTGCAGCTCCACGAGCAGTTTGTCGCCGTCGGCGAGGGCGCAAGGATGGGATTGCGGTGCGCACTCGTACTAGGTGGGATGGACATGATGAAGCAGGCTTCAGAGCTGTCGTCACAACGACCGCACGTCATCGTTGCCACGCCCGGAAGGCTTGTCGACCATCTGCGGAGCGGCGGCGGCATGGAGTGGGGCCTTAACCGGTGCCGCTTCCTCGTGCTAGACGAGGCTGACCGCCTCCTCACGCCCACCTTTGAACCCGAGATCTCCTACCTCTACTCGGTGCTGCCGCCGGCGCGATCGCTCCAGACGCTGCTCTTTACCGCTACCCTGACGCAGGAGGTGGAGGCGTTTGCGCAGCAAAAGCGGCCCGAAGGCAAGCTGCCGCCGATGATTTGCAAGATCGAGATGGACGCCAGCACGCCCGAGACGCTGGTGCAAAAGTACATTTTCGTCCCCTCGCACGTCCGCGAACCGTACCTCTACCACCTGCTGCGGAAGCCGCCGGTCAAGCCAAACGCCGAGCGGCTCAAGAAACACAAGGCCAAGAAGCAGGTGGAGCGCGAGCGCGAGGGCGATCGGCGGAAGTCGAGCAAGCCCACCAAGGGCAAAGGCAAACGGGGCGGCTACCATGACTCGGACCTCGAGGATTCCGACGAGGATCCCGACGCTGAGGGCTATTTTCCCTTGACCATCATCTTTGCAGCGCGGTGCCGGACGGCGGCGACGCTATCCAAGATGCTCAAGGAGCTCGGCGTGCCCAACGTATCGCTCCATTCGTACCTTGCGCAAAGCGAGCGGTTGGACAACCTGCAGGCGTTCCGGGCGCAGCGCGTGCCGATCCTGATTGCGACCGACGTGGGATCGCGAGGTCTCGACATTCCCGACGTCGAGCTGGTCGTCAACTGGGACCTGCCGCTGGCGTGGCAGGACTATGTGCACCGCGTCGGCCGTACGGCGCGTAATGGCAAGACGGGCCACGCCGTCAGCTTCATCACGGAGCGCGATATCGACGTGGTGCAGGCCATCGAGGCCAAGATCAACGTCAAGCTTACGGAGCTCGAGGGCATGGACGAGGAAGAGGTGCTGCAGCACCTCAACAAGGTGGCCACCGCCAAGCGCGTCGCCACCATGGCGCTCCACCACGACCGGTTCGGCGAGCGGCAGGAGAGGAACAAGAAAAAGGCCGAAATGCGGCTCAAGGCCGAGAAGCGGGGCCGTAAAAAGGAAAAAGCCATCGCCTCGGCCGCCCCGTCCACCTGATTCTGGGGACGCGAGACGTGTTGAAGGCGATAGATGAGGAGGTCTCGATCGATCGTCTAGTGCGACTGTTGGAGGGATTGCGTAGGGGGCAAGCCAGTCTATTTACCCTTGTACTTTTAGTCTTTTACCTGTTGTTCTGGCCTTGAATCCCGAATCCACAACTAATCCGTCGTCGTCGGCCATCGCAAACGACGTCCCACGACTCACTTGTACCGTGTCAGCCACGCCGACGCTCTCAACCCACCCACCATCCACACCCGTAGCACCGTACATCGTGCTCAACACATCAAGGAAACACGAGGATCGATTTCCAAACCATTCGAAAAGCCGCCCCTAGAGGGCATTCTAGAAACAAGCAAAGCCACAGCACAAACATCAAAACGAAACAGATACCTATCTAACTAGAGCCGAGCTACCGAGCCTTGTATCCAGGTACGAGCGTATACGAAAATACCAACAAGCTCCATCAGAAAATCCTTGAAAGTGACGAGGCGGCTCATCGCCATGCGACGCGCTTGCTCTCCCGATCCGCCATTGCGAGACGAGGGTCGGGAGGAGTGAAGGAAAGCATCCAGCATCCGATACCCCTGAGGCGATTGGAACGTCTCGCCACATGTATGCGTTGCCCTGCTCCCGTTCTTGCGGATTGGCAAGAGTGGGGGAAGCCGGTGCTGGGCGAGCCTGAGGTGGTCGAGGTTGGTTGTACCTCCGTCGAGAAGCCCATGCCGTCCGTAGAGGGGAGGAGAAAGGCAGGGAGGGGGGAGGAGAGGGCGTTACAAGATTGGCCCCAGAGGACGCACCGAGGAGCGCGAGCAAAACCTCCAGCTCGGAGAGAAGGAATCGGGAAGGGGAAATCGGAGCATCGTCCTCACATCCCTCTATGCTCCCCCCAGAAAAAAAAGGAGAGAAAAGCACGTCGAAGCCAAAGGCAAGAAGGCCAGTCCTCTTTCCACTCGCCTCTTCCCCCCTCCTTCCCCTCCTCCAACCGTTATCCAAGAACCCTAGTATGTGAAAGTATCACAGCCAAAAAGAACACCACCACCCGTCTCCATCCATTGCAGGACCGAGACGGGCGTCGTCCACATTCAGCGCTTTCCAAATAAGCGCTTAAACCCTGCTCGACTCTTAATCGACGCTAGGGTCTTGTTATCCTCCTCTTCCTCCTCGCCACTCTCCACCTTCTCCTTCAGTTGGGGTTGCTCCTTAACCTTGCGCGTCTTCGGCTGAGGCGTTGGGCGAGGGAACCGGTAGGCGAGCACGGGACCACCAACACCCAGGGCCGAGAGTTGGAAGTGGTTCTCGAGCGACTCTTCCACCGAGCCGCGCGCTACGATGGCGCGGGCGGTTTGGGCGCGCGCCTGAGCGTACGACGGCGGTGCGCTGAGCGTCGTGGCGCTGTCAATCGAGCGGCGCGGCGATGGACCGGACGTTGTTCCCCCAGTCGCAGGGACGGCAGTGGCGGTGGAGGGGGTGGTGGAGGAGGCCGAGGACAAAACCTTAGGAGCAGGCAAGAAATGGCTAGCTTCAAAGCTCGGTCCACCTCCCATCCCCCCCATCCCCAGAGCAACAGGAGGAAGACGCATCTCCTTCTTCTCCTTCTTCATCTTTTTAGCTTGTTCCTTCTCCTGCTTTTGAGCAAGCTTCTTTGCCTTTCTCTCCTCTTCCTTTCGCTCCGCTTCAGGTTCAGGGGGAGGGAGGAAGTGGGCTCCTCCGATGCCCGGCATTCCCGCCATGTTGCACAGCCCCGTGATGGGCGGACGGACGATCAGGCGGGGGGTCTTCTTGTCGGCTTTCTTGTCGGCGGTGGGGAGGTTGCGCGGCGTCTCGTCGCTAGAGGCACGAACGGCGAGGGCGGGCTTGAAGGGAGTTCCGTCGATCGACATCCTAAACGTGCTAAAGGGCGTGATGGGCGAGGCGAGACGGGGGCGGGGGTGGGCGTTGAATTTGTCGTTGACGAGAGTAGCGGTACTGGCGTTGGCAGAGGCGGTGCTTCCGGAGAGCATAGCGAAGCTTTTGGCTCGTTATGTGGGTTTCTGGTGGGTTTGGGTGTGTATGTGTAGACGAGAGGGTGTAAAAGTGTGGTAGCTCAGTGCAGTACTGCGCGATGGTTGTGAATGATGATGAGAGGCGGATGGTCTACCGGTCTCCCACAGCAAGGTGTTATATACATGGTCGACTCCTGTTGGCAGTCACGGTCGATCCATGACAGCTCATCCACCTCGAATCGTGCACCGTAGCAAAACCGATACATGGCCTGGGCGGAACGGAGCAAGGAGCGGCAACTAACAAACACCGCCCAAGGGACGTCTGCGGACCTCTGTCGCATAGAGCGACGGCGCAAGCGGAGGGAAACAAGATGATGCGGCAGCGAGTCATGGCCAAGTCACCACCGCTACTTGTAAGTCGGGTGCATGGCATGTGATTGCTTTGGCGTTCCCCGAGATCCACAAAAGCGGTGGCGGTAGAGGCGCAGAGGCGTGGCGGACCGGGACGTGGACGTGGACGTGGACATGAATGAGAATGAGTCAGGGTCCTGTCTGGTCATTCGGGTGGCAATCACTAATCTGAGCAAGCGGGGGACCCTGGGCGTCGGTTTCAGCAAAACGATCCCAAAGAAAAGGTCAAGCCAAGGCAAGGCTGGACAAAAACAAAAACAAAAAAGGAATGGAGAACAATGTGAGCCAGTGTTTGTTGCCAAAGTGGGAGGCAAGCGATGCGCCCCACCAAGGTGGTCCGAGCATTGGGGCGTCAAAGCCGATGTGTATCGAGTCACGTTGGGCGGCACGTTGATGGTGTGACGACGAGTGTGCTAACGCCGTCGCGTCTGACTTTTCCGGCGGCAACGGGGGGTTGGCGTGCTGGAGAGACATCGGCGGTCAATGAAGCAAAGGAGCGCCATGGGGGGACAAGGAGGGAATGGGGAGTGACGCCGGCACGCATCGCGGCATGCTTTGTGCCATGTGGCCGACCCAAGGGTGCCATAGTGTGCCACGGTGGGGCAGCGATGAGACAGACGGGGACAGGTGAGCTGGCAGGCAGACCTGCTTGGCCACCACAAAGCCACCAGCCTCCGAGCTCTGGGGTTCATGCCGGGAGGCTACCGCACAAGCAGAACCGGAGCGGAACTGAGTGGGAGGCAACGACAAGAGGAGCGGGGAGAAAAAGACACAGGGGCAAGGTGATCGGTATGCCACGCACCGGGGCGAGCGAGCACGAGTGGCGCATGAAGCCGTTAGGACCGCCATCTGGACCGAAGGAGGGAATCGAGTCACAGATGGCATTGAAGTCGAGGGACGGCGATAGCGCCTGCATGCACAACTTGGCCTGGTAAGCCCAAGTGACTGATCAATACGCTACGACTACAACCAACGCAATGCACACCCACTCACACCTCGAGTCATGGTTATCGCCGGTTGCGATTGCGATGCGTTTGGATGACTCGAAAAGCGGTGCTTGCGTACCTCGACAGCCAAGACGCTAACCGCCTAACTAGTTACGGAATATCAGTGATGGGCCCACACGCCACTCGTCGTTTTGCGTCTTGTCACGCCGCAGCGACTCGAGCTCTGCCATGTCTGAGCAGCGAGCGCAACGAGGCCCTGCCGGACCCACCTTTGCACGCCGAGAGCCACGCAGCGGCTACTCTCAGGCCAACCTGCCAACCGATGACCCTCACAAGTCACCTTGTGTGGGTGCGAATCGAGTCAATGTCCTTCCCCCACCTCCCCGATATCCCCTGTTCCCCCATGCTTTGCTGCAACAAACCTTGCACCCATGTGCACGCCACCACCCCAGACCAGCACAGCACAGCACAGCCCAAAGCCTCCAGATGAAGGAATCGTAACCCACAATAGAAATAGCCAAAGCCAGCAGACGCGCAACCGAAACCTACTCCTACAACACCCCATCGACCGAGGCAAAGATGGGAATACAGCAAAGAAGAACCCGACCCATTGTCGCTGCTGCTGCTGCTGCCACCGCCGCCGCCTCTCTAGTGACCCTTGGCCGTGAGCTTGGCCTTGGCCAGGTTGGCCTCGCCCGCCTTCATCAGGATCTTCTTGTACTCCTGGATGCCAATCTCCTGCTTCGTCAGGTTGACAATCTTGCGGTCCTTGACCTCCCACAGCTCCTCGGCCACCTGCGAAATCAGTCGGAAGTCGTGCGACACAATCACCACGCCTCCCTCAAACTCCTTGATTGCCATCGCCAGCGCGTCAATCGATCCCATGTCCAGGTGGTTGGTCGGCTCGTCGAGCAGCAGAATGTGCGGCTGCTCCATCGCCAGCTGCGAGAAGACGACCCGGTTTCGCAGACCATCCGACAGCGTGCGGATCGGTGATGTCTGGTGCGCACCCGACAGACCGAATCGGCCGAGCTGGCCTCGCCAGAACTGGATGTCCTTGTCAGGGAATCGGTCCTTGTACTTGCTCTCCATGTACTCGAGAGGCGACTTGTCGTACGGCAGCTGGTCGGCCGAGTGCTGCGAGTACTTGCCCAGCTTGAGACCCGCGTGCCTCTGCACCGATCCCTCGACCGGCTGAAGCGCACCCGTGATGAGGTTGAGCAGCGTCGACTTGCCCGTACCGTTCTGGCCGACGATGGCCACACGCGAGTCCATGTCGATACCAAAGTTGAGGTCCTTGTACAAGTAGTCCTTCTTCTCTCCACTGTACGAGAAGGCAACGTCATTGAAGGCGATAATGGGCGGGGGCAGCTTTCGCACATCCTCGAAGTTGAAGCGCAGCTGCTTGGGCTGGATGACGGGCTCGATCAGGCCGGCCGCCTCCATCTTGTCGATAATCTTCTGCTTCGACTTGGCCTGCTTGACCAAGTTGGCGTAGGTACCAGCGCTAGCGATGAACTTCTTGATGTGCGCAATCTCCTCCTGCTGCTTCTGGTAGGCCTTCATCTGGTTGACCTCGTTCTCCTGCTTGGTTCGCACGTAGGTGCTGTAGTTACCACCGTACGTCAAGAACTTCTTTTGCAGCGTCAGGTCCATGATGTTGGTGCAGACCGTGTCCATGAAGTCGGCCGAGTGCGAGGTGAGCACGAGGATGTGGTTGTAGGTGGAGAGGTACGCCTCGAGCCAGACAACGGCCTCTAGGTCCAGGTGATTGGTGGGCTCGTCGAGCAGCAACAGGTGAGGCTTGAGGAAGAGCGCCTTGCCGAGCGTGCATCGCATCCTCCAACCACCGGACATGTCCTTGGTCGGCTTGCGCATCATCTCCTGCGAGAAACCGAGACCGTGCAGAATCATGCCGGCCTTGGCCTCGAACGTGTTTGGGTCGAGCTCCTCGAGCTCCTCGTACTTGAGCTCGAGCGCGACCTCGTCAACCTCGTCAGCGACCGAGAGGTCCTCGATCTCCTTCTCGAGGCGAGCGACCTTCTCCTTGGCCGAGGCAATGATGTACTCGAGCGCGTTGACGTCGGACGGCTCGGCCTCTCCCTGGACCAGGTGGATGTCGATGTGGTCGGGGATCTCAACGTCTCGGTCGGCGAGCGCCTGCAGGAAAGTCGTCTTTCCGGCACCGTTCTCACCGAGAAGACCGTACCTCTGGCCGTAGTTGAGGTTGATGGTGGCGGTGTCGATGAGGAGACGGCCGTGGAACGACATGGTGAAGTTCTCGATGTGGATGTCACGGCTCTGCTTGTCGCTGACCAGAACACCAGAGGCATTCCTGTCGGTCTTGAGCGCGAGCTTCTTCATGTCGAGCTCGTCGGTCGAGGTGTTGGCCGAGAGGTTGGTCATGGGCGTCGAGGCCGAGGTGGCTCCGTCGGTGGTCGAGGTGCCCTTGGACGAGGCCTTCTCGCCCTTGGCGGCGGCCTTGGCAGCCTTCTCTCTGTATCGGAGGGAAAAGGTGGAAAAGTGCGGGAGAGAGGGGCATGACATTGGTCAGCGTCCGAAAGAGGGGCACGGCGCGGCCTAAACGGGTCGCTGCAAATGGAGTTAGCACCAGGTGCAAGAGAGAAAGATGGTGCAATACTTACGCCTGTCGCTTAGCCTTGGAAGCGGAAACCATTTTGAAAGAAAGTGTGGAAAGGAAGAGGAACTATGAGCGGGACTGGGGCTCGAAACCTGGTCGAAGTAGAGATACACCTAAAGTCCTGGAAGCGAGGAGCGGGTATATCGAGACGACGTCGAGAGGCGCGCTGCTGGTACGGTCCGGATGCCTTCTGTCGCAGACAAGAAGAGAGGGTAGGAGACCTAGTGGCGGCGAAGAGAAGAGGCAAGTTGCGGAGCTCGGGACTGTTGGTTTTTGAGAGGCGGTGATGTGTCGCTTGGAGTTGTCTGGGAACGGTCAAGCGAGAAGGTAGTTGGTGGCAAACGGAATCAACAGCTGCCAGGATCGTCCGGAGTGGTGGTGATGTAGGGAAGGCCACAACAAGAGACGAAAGAGGGGGGTAAAAAAGAGTAGCGGAAGAGGATGTAGTGTGACGGAGGAAAAGAGAGAAGGCGTCGTTGCGGGCGGCGACCACACCGCCATCAAAGCGGCAGAAAAATGGGGTTTTTTTTTATTTTAATTTTTTATTTTATTTTATTTATTTTTTTTAAATTTTTTTTTTTTAAAAATTTTTGCAGCGTCGATTGGATGATCGGGCAGAGTGCCTCGGCGGCGGTATCGCGTCTGCAACGCTGCGTTTGCAGGCAGCGGCCAACAGCAAAGCAACCAAGCACCCAGCAACCGAACCCCAGTGGCCAGCAGCGTAGCCACCAGCAGCGCACAGCGCTCATCGCTAACAGCCCGCACGCACAGCCCGCCCAGTCAACAGCTGCGATTCTCGAGACGCCTACGAGCAACATAAGACCGTTAATTGTGAAGGCAGCAGAAAAGGGCAGACAAATAGAACCCCTTTTCCCCCCTCTCCGCTGGCCGTGACATCGATTTGCAGCTGCCATGCGCTTCCCTCTTCCCTCTCTGAGCGCTGTGCGTTTGGAAATTTTGCCGTCTCGAATCTTTGCTTAGTCAGCCTTGCCCAGACGGTCGCAAGCAAGGATGGGGCGTGAAGCGGAACCGAACCTGCCAAAGCGTATGTGTTTGTCGTGTGCATGGCCTCTCATTTTTCGCAATCGGAAGCTTTGGCACTCTCGCAACCGCTTTGCGCCTGCCTCTCGACCCCGCATTCCTACCCGCTGCTACCACCGCCTCCTCCACCGTCGCCTTCTCCACTCCGAGTCTCGTCCCGCTCCCTCTCCACAGCCCAGCATGTTCAAGCCAACACCATCGCTCTGTTCCAAGGCGAGCCGGCTGCCGCTCACTTCCAAGAAGGGTAATCGCGACTTCTTCAAGGGCACCCGTACCGGCAACATCATGAAGCGCAAGCGGATCGCCACCTCGGACCCGCGCGGCAACCAGATCTACGACGAGTACGGAAGGCCAAAGAGCTGGACCATCAAGATGCACCGCATCGACGAGTCGCGCGTGCCCTCGTACGTCGTGCCGCCGGGTCTGGCCGAGACCAACGTGAGTAGCCTCGGTGTGCCGAGATCCCCACAAGACGTCGGTAGCGGCTCGTACCGTCCCATCGCCTCGTTCGGTCCGTCATAGCTTGACGCTCGTGCTGGCAATACCATTCCACCCTTCTTACTGCCAACCCTCTGTCACCCAAACAGCTGCGACCCTACGTCTTCGTCGGCGCCGAGAGCGACGGCGGCGTGACGCGCAAGGGCAAGTGGGGCTTGCCCGGCTACCCCAAGATGGACAACAAGGGTTTCGACGGCACCTACTACCGCAGCATCATCAACGAAGTCCTCGCCAAGCGCCGCTTCCGCGAGCAGCAGGGCGAGGACAAGAGGATAGCCGAGAGCGTCCGCGACAAGTAAAAGATCAAAGAGAAAAGACGACCTCCGCCCTGAAACCCCGCTGCGCTTCCCTCTACACGCTGCCAAGTCTCGCAGCGATTGGCAGAGCAAGCCCATCCTCCAGGCAATCCTCTGCGCCGGCTCACCAACGCCCCACGCCCCCTGCACCTCATTTGAACCGCCACTCCCACCTGTACTTTAGCCCCGCCCCCTTCTTTTTTCCCTTATGAATCCGCACCTCAGACCTATTCTCGCAATCAGCGCCCAAGCAGACACACGCGCGAAAACATGCAAAACTGGAGGGTATATTGTTAGACGAAGCGGAAGGTTTCAAAAGCGCCGCACCGGCCCAGGCCAAGGCGGGCAAGGGTATGCAGGACTGCTCAAGAGAGGGAACGGAGGTGGCGGGCCAAGGTTCACGCGGCGATCGAGGCGATGGAGCCCTTGCCCTTGTCGGCCCTCTGCTCGGCGAGCGTGGCCTGTTCGACGAGGTCCTCGATCTCGGTCCTGCGCAGCGCATTCCTCCTCTCGAAGCCTTGGACGAGCAGGCGGATGCTCTCGATCGAGGCAAGCAGCACGTTGGGGTCAAAGTCGGGCGACGGGGCCTGCAACGGCGGCGCCGAAGCCGCGGATCCGGGTACGGCGGCGTGTTGCGACGCCGCTGCTGTCGCCGCCGCCGCAGCACCCTCGTCCGATGCGTCTGCTCCGCCAATGCACTCGGAAATCCCGGCCACATGTTCAAAGCTCGGCCTTGATGGGCTAGCCATGGGCGACTGCATCCTAGCCACGGTGGGGATGACGACGTCGTCATTGTTGCCCGCCGGCCTCGAGCCGGCGACACCGCCCATCGCCGCCGAAATCTTCTGCGGGCTCGAAGCGTCAGCGGTGAACGGGTTCCCACCCTGCTGCAGCGCCTCGTTGCCCAGCCTCGTCGGAAACGTGCTCTTGGAGCGGGCCAGCGGGCTGGCAATGTCAAACATACGCGCGATCGCCGACGAGGCGTTGCCAAACGGATCTTTGATGTCCTTTTCGGGGCTCCGCAGCGGTCCTGTGTTGGGGAGGGCCGGCAACGCCGAAGCACCGGCGCCGGCCGCTACGACGCCCTGCCAGTCCTCTTCGCCGTATTGCTTGGCGAGGAAGTCGCTCATGATCTTGAGGCGGCGGCGGAGGCTCTCAACCTCGAGTGTCTTGTCTTCATTGTCGCGCTGGAGGCCCTTAAGGATCATTTCTTGGCTCAGGAACTCGCGCTCGACCTTGATGGCCGAGAGCCGTGAGAGGCCCTTTTCGGGTCTCTGGTTGTGGGAGGAGGGTGCGAGATGTGTACAGGAAACGAACGTTAGGCTGGGCGGCCCGAGCTACCGGACCATGAAACGTTGCCGGCAGCCGGGGTCGGCAAATGACCGAGTGCGACGTCGACGCTTACCTCTCTGGCTGCCTTGGCCCTCTCCTTTTCGTTGGCGAGCTCGCGCTCGAGGTCCCTATTTTTCCTTTCTAGCTCTAGGATGCGTTCGTTTTGGATCTGCACGGTGTCGAGGAGCTGGGTGACTTCGTCCCAGACGGCCTTGTCCTCGTCCTCGTCTTCGGGCGTATCGCGCTCCTCGGCGGCCTCTTTGGTGGAAGGCGGAAGGTTTTGGGCCTGGGCAGAGGTGCGACGCGCGTGCTTTGACGCAGCGAGCGCTGGGAGGGGCGGCTCCTCGGTGGCGGGCAGGGCGGAGCTGCGACGGTGGATGCGTTTGAGGAGCGCCTTGGTGGGCGTGACGGGTCCGACGGATTTGTCCATGCCGGAGGAGGCGGGGGGGATGCGTGCGAAGGTGGAAAGGGCTTTGGTGCAGTGCCGGAGCGGGCGCCTATCTGAGCAGGAGCCCGGGTAGCAGTGCGAGGGCGTGTGGTGTTGGTGATGGTGGTGTCGGTGGCTGGGGTGTGGCTGGTAGTTGGGGTGGCAGCGGCTGGTTGAAGCAGGGGCGCACGCGAGGCGGCGGCGGTGGCGTTGGTGTGTGCGAGGTGGGCGGTGCCAACTTCCGAGATGACTAATATTAGAGAGCGGACGAGCCACATTACCCTCACTTAACTATGAGGGGATCACGATGTATATACTTGCATAGAAAATATAGGTGACACGGCTTTGGTGTTGCGTCTGCGTAGGGCGTAGGATGGCGTCGTGTGAATGGGGAGGATGCAGAGGACAAGTACGTGTTGTTTGCAGGAAAGCAACACATAGTTATGTACGCATGTACGCAAACACACGCTCGACTGCTTGGGTTGTGTTATGTATGTAGTTGTGATTGTGATGATTATGCATCTCGCCAGGCTGCAAAGCAAGAGTTTGCCAAGGACACGCGAGTACTATGTAGTTGGCCCCCAGCTGGCCGGTAAGTAGGCGCGCGTGCTGGTAAGAATTGAGAATGTTAATGCAGTGCGCTGGCCGGTTGGCTGCGATATTTGCAGAGTGGGTGAAAGAGTAGAGTCGCACAGTGTTGTAGTTACATAGTTGGTGGTGGTTAGTGTGTCCTCTCTGCTCTTTGCGCGCGAGGAGGCTGTTTGCGCGACGCTGCGACGCGCCTCACGTGGCAGCAGGCTTGGCGGCGTAAAGGGTAAAGGAAAAGCGGCGTGCAGAAGAGAGAAAAAGCAGAGAGAAACAACAGAGATACAACTGCGGATACAACTACGCAAAGCAACACAAACACCTCGACGGCGCGACTGCCATTTGTGATGGTTGGCCAGTTATTCTGATTTGATTCTTCTTAGTATTTCAACTCTTTACTCAGCCACTCGACTGCCCTCCACTCACAACTGCGCTCCAACCCACCACCATACCCACCTGCCAACCCTCGCCGCCCTCGCCCTCGCCCTCGCCCTCCAACCTCACCTCTCTCTTCTCGTCATCCCACTCCCCACCCACCATCATCCAGTGCGCGCCCCGCCTCTCCATTCGCCATGGAGCTCGGCCCCGTCACCAGCTCCTCATCCTCCACATCCTCCCACAAGCGCAAGTACCACGATGCCCTCCAGCCCTCCCAACCACCCCAGCCCTCCGCCAGCACCCTCACCGAGCCTCTCCACCCAGTCCGCTACGCATCCCCGCCGGCCCTGTCGCCTCCGCCGCAGCCGCACCAACACACCAGTCTGCATGCCGTAGCCGCCGTCGCTTCCTTGGCCTCAACCTCGGCCTTGGCTTCAGCTTCGGCTTCGGGTCCTTCTGCTTCTTTGGGCGCGCAAAAAGCTTACATTGCCCGCACCGCGCCGCACCTGCTCGATCGGCCGCCGCCGCCCGCCCTCTCTCGCACTCCTTCTCTGCCTCCCTCGGGCCGTTCCAGCCCCACCTCGGAGGACGACCATTCCGCCTCGGGCCACCGCCACTCGTCCGCCACCCCTTCGTCGTCCAAGGATGTCTCGACGCTCCACAAGACGCCCGAAGGCTACCGCGGGCCCGTGCCGCTCAAGAACGACTCCGAGGCGCTCGTTCCCGCCCCGCAACTCGTGGCGGCGCCCGGCTCGTCGACGCTGTTTAACACTGTCAACTTCCCTGTCAACCGCAATCAGTGGCGCTACACGGGCGCCGGACCCGCGACGCAGCACCTCCCCACCACCGTCTACCGCACGCTCCAGGTGATGCCCGATAGCATCCATTGGTGCTGGTCCGACCGCTCGGCGTTTTCCAAGCTCAGCCGCGACGCCACCGTCTTTAGCACCGACAAGGGCTTCCGCAGCGGCCGCACCAACGTCGGCGTCCGCCAGGGCGCCTGGTACGCTGAGATCGAGATCCTGGCGCCCGAGCAGCCCGTGATGGGGGCGGGCGGGCCCGGGCCCATGGCGCATCCGATGCGTGACGGACCGCATGTGCGTCTGGGCTGGGGACGGAGGGAGGCGCCGCTCAACGCGCCGGCGGGATTCGACGGCTACTCGTACGCCTATCGCGACAAGACGGGCGACAAGGTGACGCTCTCGCGGCCGCGCCCCTACGGCCGGTCGTTCCAGGCGGGCGACGTAGTGGGGCTCTACATCAAGCTACCGCCGGAGCGTGAGCCGGAGGACGAGTGGGACCCGGCGCGAATCCGGCGCGAACGCATCCCGATCCGGTACAAGGGGCAGCTCTACTTTGAAGCGCTCGAGTACGGGCGCAGCCGTGAGATGGAGCAGCTCATGGACCGCAGCCGCAAGGGCATGAGCGCCGAAGACGCCATCGCCAGCCTCGAAAGCGCCGCCAGCGGCGAAACGTCGTTGCGCGACGCCAACGGCGCCGGCGCACCAGCCGGGTCGTCGTCGGCGGCGGCGGGGGGAGGCTCGGCCAAGGTCAAGAACAAGAGCCGCACCAAGACGTCGGGCTCGGCGTCGGCGGGCAAGGGCAAGTCTGCGGCGCCCAACAAGAGGACGCAGCTGCGGCCGTTGCCAAGTTTGAAGGGGAGCAAGATTGGGTTCTTTGTCAACGGTGAAGCGCAAGGGGTGGCGTTTACGGACCTGTTCGACTACCGACCGTTGCGGATCAAGTCAGCTGAGCCCGCCGGCGGTACTGGCGGCGGTAACGACCGTGCGGGCGGTGTTGGTTCCAGATCGGAAGCGGCGTCAACGGCGTCGTCGAAACCGACGATCCGCAACCGCGAAAACATCTTTGATGACGGAGCGTTGGGTTACTTTCCGTTTGTATCGTGCTACGGTAATGCTCGGGCGCGGCTCGTGACCGGCGAAGCGGGGTTCCGGTTCCCGCCTCCGGCCGACATTGAAGCGGCGCTGGACGAGGCGGATCGTCGTAAAACTTCGTTTAATGCAACAGCACCAGCAGCACCGCCGCCATCATTGTCGTTGACATCTCGACAGTTGGAAGGCGAGGGGCTGGAAGACGTCAAGATGGAAGACGCCGCCACCGCCTCGGCCTCAGCCTCGGCGATGCCCGCCTGGCGACCGCTATGGGAACGCTACGCCGAACACATCGAAGAAGAATGGCGACATGATCTCGCTGACGAAGAGCGTGCGCAACAAGCCGCCGCCGCCGCCGCCGCC
>JALNIF010000503.1:0-15639 GCA_026284005.1 Thecaphora frezii | reverse complement strand
CCCACGCGTCCGGTACGATCGCCTTGGACCCGGTAGCCGACGTGGGCCGCACTTTGACGCCGGTGGTGGTGGCGTCCGCGCCGGGTGGAGGCGGCGGCAGGACGTCTTCGCCGAGCAAGAGGACCCGGACGATCCAGTCTCCCGCCGCACCGTCTCCGCCTGCGCCTCCAGCCACACTTGCACTTGCACCTGCGACGCTTTTCTGTCTCTGCCTCTGCGCCACCTTTCCCGCGTCTATCTGAGCAGCAACGCCGTCCGCGACGGGGACGTGGAGGTAAGCCCTGCGTATCGTCCGCCACGCCGCCTCCCTCAACGTCGGCACCACCTGGAGCACCAGTATGCGCTGCCACACCGTCAGCCGACCCCGCTCGGACAGCAGCCGGTGGACGATGAACACGTTCGAGTCGCGGAGGCCGCGGTAGACCTGGTCGGCCACCTCGAGCGCCGCCTCGGCCGACGCCGACAGGCCCAGCACGTCGATGGACGCTGCCTGCGACTGCAGCGACGATCGTACCGTGGCGCTGAGCGCGGGGTACTCTTTCAGCGTCGACGCCAGCGCAACCGACGGCGGCGCTGTAGCGTTGGCGGCGGGGGTGGCGTACTGTCCGAGCCGACTGGCGTGGGTCGAGAGGCAGAGGGTGCGCAGCAGCAAGAGGCTCGCTAGGTGGGCGCGCCGCTCCAGCACTCGGACGGCGGATAGTGCAGAAGGGGTCCCTGAAGCCAAAGGAGGGATCGGATCGCGGTCGCTCGCATCGTGAGGGATGCCGATCCGGGCAATGTCGTCCAGGGCCGTCGGCGCCGCGAGGCAGTCCGAGATCGGCACCGCCGCGTAAAGGTCCAGCACCAGCCGGGGCAGGCTCGACGCTAGCTGCGGCACGTTGAGGCACAGCAGCGCCAGGTAGACTGAGAGCTCGTAGACTTGGACCACCGAACGGCATTGCACGTATGAACGCAGAGGGACGCAGAGGAACACAGAGGGGATGAAACAAGGTATGGCTTGATGCGGGTCAGCGCTGCGAGCCCGAAAGCCTCGATAGAGCCGGCTCGCGGAATGCTCGACTCACCGTCCACGGTGAAAGCGTCAAGGGCGCCCGCAG
The DNA here is from genome assembly GCA_026284005.1 of Thecaphora frezii. Classification (NCBI taxonomy): domain Eukaryota; kingdom Fungi; phylum Basidiomycota; class Ustilaginomycetes; order Urocystidales; family Glomosporiaceae; genus Thecaphora; species Thecaphora frezii. Next base: position 14,542 of record JALNIF010000503.1, on the reverse strand, counting down.
CGACGCATCCCTCGCGCAGCTTGCGCACCATCAGCATCACCTGCTCCACCCCGTCGCGTTTAGCATCCATCGGCGCCTGCTGCGGCGTCGGAGCCTTGCCGGCGTTGCTATCGGCGCTGCTGCTGCTGCCGGCCGTCGCATCGGGCGGAAGATAGCTGAGCGACGAGAGCGACGGCAGCTGCACAGCGCGGCTGGCGGCGAAACGTTGCGCAACCTGCTGCGAAATATAGGCGCGGAACTCTCTCTGCGTCTGCACATTTGTCAAGCTGCGACACCGGGAAAGCGTAAGCGTTAGGAGAAGCCGGACTCGGCATCGCATCGCTGTCCGAACCAGCAAAGCCGAACGCATCGAGACGCGACTGGAATCGAGCCACAGCTGCGTTTCACTCACTCCATATCACCGCCGTGCGCCGCCAGCTCCCCGGAGAGAGCGCCGTCGAGCCCGCGGCTGGGGCTGGCGAGCAGCGCCATCCGGTCCAGCTTGCCACCAAGCGGCCGCGTGGCATCGCGTGGCCGTAGTCCGCCCTTGGAGATGGGCGAGGGCGCCGGCGAGGCGCGCGGCGTCTGCTTGGGCCTCGATGGCGAGGCGGTCGGATGTCGATTGGGAGAGGCCGAGACTGCAAACGACGGGAGGCTCGCGCTTGCAGCCGGCGGAGGTGCCGATGCCGATGTCGATGCCGGTGCCGATGCCGATGCCGGTGCAGTTGGGGTGGTTGCGTTGGCGGTGGCGGTGGCGGTGGCGGTGCGCGGGGCCCAACGCGATGCAGCCGACGAGCTGGACGAGGCGATCGGAGCTGTCCGGCCCACTGTCGGTGATGCGGTTGCGACGGGCGTGCGTGGTTGCGGCGGAACGCTCTGCGCAGCGAGCTCGGAGGAAGGCTTGGCCCAGCGGCTCGCTGCCGATGCGGAAGGCGCCGAGGTGGCGGAAGCCGCAGCGGAGGTACCGTTGGCCGGCGCTTGTTGCTGTTGATGTTGCTGCTGTTGATGTTGCTGCTGTTGATGTTGCTGCTGTTGATGTTGCTGCTGTTGATGTTGCTGCTGTTGATGTTGCTGCTGTTGATGTTGCTGCTGCTGCTGCAGTCGGCGTGCTGCGACGCTGCTGCTCGTCCAGATGGGCCTGTGGGGCCTCTTGATCTTGTCCGTCATGGCGATCGAGGTCGGAGCGACCGAGGGCGAGTGGCGGCGGTGGAATGAGAGCTTTGGGGGATGGCTACAGCAGCGCGTCGGGCAGCAGGCCGAAGCAGCGCAAAGGCAAAGGGAAGCTCAGGTAGCAGTGGTTGGTTAGCTAATGTGCAGTTTGGGACATCGAGCCATCTTCAAGATTCTAATTCTTATCTCTTATTCTTATTCACGCACCACGTTATATTGTTTTCGCGAGCCGTGCCAACTTGATAGCCTCACGCCTCCACACGCGCCTGCATGCATGGCCCGAGCTTCGGTGGCAACGCGTTGGGCAGGGTGGCGGCTTTTTCTCCTCGACCTTGCTCCTCTTCTCCTCCTCCCATCTTCTCCAACCCTGGCCTTGCACCATCCGTGCTTTGCCACGATGCCGCCCATCCCAACCATAGCCCCAGCCGCCCCGCCCGCCACCGCCACCACCGCCACGCTGCCCGCGCAGAGCCTTCCGCCGGTGCCGCCAATCGCGTCCGATGCCGCGACGCTCGCACGCATCTCGCCCCCGGTCAAGCGCATCCACACCGACGCCGATACCCAGCAGTGGATCCACTCCGAGGCGCACCGCGTCTACTCGCTCTTTGTACAGCGCATCGCCGAGGCCTGCGTCGGCAAACCCACCCGCCCGCTACCCCCTCCCCCTCCTCCTCCTCCTCCGACGGTGGCGGCAGTGGCGGCCCCAGCCGACAGCGTCGTAGCGCCGTTGCAGCGGCTGGTGCGTCTCCTCCACACCCTCAATTCCTGGACCGATGAGATCGAGCCGCAGTCCAAGCCGCAGCGCTTTGGCAACCTCGCCTTCCGCGACTGGGGTGCCCGGCTCGAGCACAACGTCGACCAGCTCCACGCCGAGCTGCTCGACCAGCGGTGGCACCCTTTCATCCCCGAGCTCTCGGCCTACCTGCTCGAATCGTTCGGATCCTTTGTCCGCATCGACTACGGATCGGGTCACGAGTTCTGCTTTGCCTCCTGGCTCTGCTTCCTCTACCGCCTCGGTTTCTTTGGCGACGACGCAGAGATTGCCGCCCACGCCCACAATGATAATCAGCCGCTGCCGCCGACGCAGAGCGAGGAGAGCCTCGGCCTCGAGATCCTTCCGCTCTACCTCCACGTAGTGTGGAGGCTCCAGGACCGCTACGGCCTCGAACCGGCGGGCAGCCACGGCGTGTGGGGGCTCGACGACTACCACTTCCTCCCCTACGTGTTCGGCGCCGCGCAGCTCCGCTCGCAGTCAGCGCTGAGACCCGCCCAGATCGTCGCGGCCTCGTCGCATCCCAAGCTGCTGGCCTCGCTACCGGACACGACGCCGCGGTCGCTGATCGCGTACCCGCCCAGCGTCCCGGAAGCGCTGCTCGTCCGCTCGTCGTCGGGCTCCTCCTTGGCGCTGCCCAACCTCTACCTCACCTCGCTGCTGCGGATCCAGGTGCTGAAGCGCGGACCGTTCCACGAGCACTCGCCACTGCTCCACGATATCTCGACGAGCGTTCCCAACTGGATCAAGACGTACGGCGGCATGGTCAAGATGTACGAGGCCGAGTGCCTCAACAAGCGCGTCGTGGTGCAGCACTTCAAATTCGGCGGCGTAGGATGGCAGTGGCCCGAACACAGCGGCGGCAGCAGCAGCAGCGGCAACGGAGGAGGAGGAGGAGGATCGGCAACGTCGACGGGCATGCCGACGTGGTCGGTGGCGGGCATGGCCGGTCAGACGGGTCCGCTGGCGCTCGGCGTGGAGCGGGGCAACGCGAGCTCGATGGGCGTCCCTACGGCGAGGAGGACGGCGGCACCGCCACAGCCGGTCGTCGGCGGGGGCAGGCTGTCCGCGTCTCTGTTTCCTACCGCGGCGACGTCGCGTCTGCCTACCGGACCTGGGCCAACGACGACGGCGCCCACTCGGGCCCCTGGCTTTGGCATTGCGGCGACGCGGACTACGACGATGCCGCCCCCGCCGCAGCCCGGAGCGCGACCAGGCCGGGCGGCTGCCTCGCCCGCCGCCGCACCATTGCGGCCCACTGCGACCGCGACGTCAACGATAACGATAACAAGATCCGCGCCGGCACCGGCACCAGGAGTGACGCCTTCACAGCAGCCATTGCACAACCTTGCCGGCGCACCTTGCGCCTCTAGCACCAGCGCCAGTCGGGCCGGGCCGACTGCTGCGCCGAGGCCGTCGTAGCCCCAAGGAGGGCGGGGAAGAAGAAAAAAATAGGTCAAAGAGGAGGGAAAAAATGGGGGTTGTTTCTCCTGGTTTTGCTGTGCTGCCTCTGAGACTGGATCCCAAGCAAGGTGTGAACTGCGCAGTGTGAGAGTTGGGTGTGTGTGTGTGTGTGTTGAGGGGGTGTTGTGTCGGAACAGCACAGCCATCGGTGCCAGTGCAAGCGACAGCGTCGTAGCAGCACGCAGAGCTACTGCGGCTTTGGGAGTGTGTGGTAGCCGTCTCCCCGTGATGAGGTCGATGGCTTGTGCTGGATGGAAGGTGTTGTCAACTCTGTTGGTGAAACGGTGCCCTCACCCGTTACGATGTACATGTGCACACACGTAAAAACCCAAACGACATCGGCAAGCCATCGCGTTGCTGTAGCAAGTTGGCTTGTAACCTAAGATGAGACGCGAAGAAACCAACTTGGTGACTGTGGTTGCTACCGGAGCGATTTGCGTAAAATTGACCCAGCACTGTCCCTCTTGTTTGCCATGTTGATGGACATGGTTGCATTTTACACAGGCATACGGGCATAGCTATATGGAATGAAGAGGAATAACGTACTATATGGAACAATGGAGTCGAGCATCGTGCCAGCGCACACCTACACCGCCACCTGCGGTCGATCTAAAATATACTCGGCCGTGTGGATGCACCTATCTACGTGTCTGCCGGCCGGGTGATCCAACATGCCAATGTCAATGTCCAGCGATTGGCGCTTCGTGCGATAAAGATTCCAAGTGTGAAGCCTCCAGCATAACTTAGATACGCTCGCCATGCCGCCGTCGGCTCTCGGCCGAAAGCACGCCGACAGACGTCCGCTCGGACCAGCAATGGCCAGCAGCGCAGTCATAGTTGTGAGTCAAAGTGCCACCAACCACGCCAAAGTCGAGTCGGGCCACCGTATCCCGTTTTCTTGTCAGCCATCATTGCCTTTTCCATTCCCACCACTGCTGCGCTCCTTTGTCCTGCTGGTCGCCCCCCTCCCTCCCTTTTCGTCGTTTTCCGCACACAAGACACCTTTTACGCCGCGAGCATACCAAGCACCACCCTCGCTCGCCCCCTTTCTCCCGCTTCCACCACCCTTCGGACGTCGCACCATCTCGCCGCCTACTTGCCGCACGCTTCCACCCCAACCTCCATACCCGGCCCGCGCCACCATGGTCCAATTGAGATCGTACGAGGAGCTTGCGGTGAGCGGACCCTTTGCCTCCCTTGCTGATCCCTTGCACCTCGCCGCCCCGAGCAGCGTCCAGCGCATCTTGGTAGCTGACACGAGACGCTACCCCGGTCGACAACCTACAGGCGATCCACGCGAGCGCGCCCTCGTTTGTTCCCGCCATCCCCGTCAGCTCGCTCCCCTACATCGCCTTTATCCTGCTCGCCTCCGCCTTCCTGTCGGCCTTCTACTTTACCACGTACGTTCTCGTCGCTTCCTCAGCGCGGCTCGGATCCACACCGTCCTTAGGACTGTCCGCTGACCCCTCACCGTCACCCCTTTGTGGCGTTGGGTTATCTGCAACGTTTGGCATCCCCTTGGCAGGCTTCCGAAACGTTCGCTCACCGCAAAAGAGGTGGCCATCGCCGTGCTCGCCAGCGTCGAGGCGGGTTTCGGCGTCGTGGCCCTCTTCAACGCCGTCGGCGTCTATGTCTAGACTAGCCAACCCCGCCCCAATCACAAATTTTACATACCCTGTTGCACTTCTCTCACCCCATTGAAGAGGATACTCGTTGCTCGAGCATCCCTAGCTCTTGCGCACCAAGGTCGATCGAGCTTTGCGTCTTTTCCCCTTTTGGCGCGCTTGGTTGGTAGTCACGACCACTCTTTTCTTGGACATAAAAAACGAGGCAAGAGCGGCATACTTTGACGCAAGACCTTTTCGCGCCCCGTTCTGCAGCTGGCGGAGCCGACTGGGATCGTCTGCGGTGCGCTCCCGCTTGCCGAGCGCGACGGCGCAGCGCCATCGTCTTCGACCACCTCGTCGCCTCGGGTATAGTGCACCGTGGAAGAAGCGCGAAAACAGTGTCACGCACGCGCAACGCGGCTCGTCTCTACCACGACCAGGCGCTTGGAAGGGGGCCGAGGCTCAGGTCTTGTTCGAGTAACGCGTTTCACCCGGCGCGCCTCCTCCCAGGAATGAATGTGTGTATACATTTCACGACTAGACGATCAAACCACCATCAAGCCTTGCCGCCTCGTCGGACCCCCAGTCAACGGGGGGCGGAGGCCGGTGGGTATCTTGCGGAGCGGGGGTGAGGGCGTCTGTGGGAATCGGCATCACGAGGCGAAATGAGTCCTTGCCTATCCATCCCAGCCGTGATCCGCAAGTAGCGCGTGCAACGGTAAGGATGAGTCCAAGGCGGACGTAGTGGGACGTGAGGATCAAAGGATGGGGGTAAGGGAGCCGGGACATACCGTTGAGGTAGAAGCGGTGCAGCCGTTTTTCGCGGATAAAGCCAAGGCTCTCGTACAGGTGGAGCGCTGCTTGGTTGTCGGCTTCGGTCTCTAGCACAATCTAATGCGCACCGCAAGGGGTTGGTGAAGGAGCGTCAGTCCGACGCTAACCATCCTACTTCCAACGGCGTGGCGGGAAAACCAAGGAGGAGAATGGGGCGACGCAACGCACCTCTTCGGCCCCACCCCGGATCATTTCAGCGAGCGAGAGGCGGATCAATCGTTTGGCTAGGTTGGTCAGGTTGGAAGCCATGGGCATCGAGCAGAAGGAAGCGGAGATGATAGGTGAGCTGACGATGGCCTGGTGCGACTCAACAGGATAGGGAGTTTGTGGAATGGCGACTCACCGATACCGCGACCACGCCACTCTTCGCGGATGCTGAGCATGGCGATGTAGCCGCGCATCAGCCTTTTCCCCTTGAGGTGACGATCGAGCTTGCTCACAATCACGCCGACCGGGTACAGCCCCGCGCGGTGCTGCGGCAACGAGGCATCGAGCAGCTCGGCCTCGACTGCCTCTGCGGATCGTGTCCTCGCATACGCCTACCAAAAGGAGAAGAAAGAGCGGGGTCGAGTGTTGGCGTTTTACACGAGGACCGCAGAGGGAGGGAAGAAAAAGGCCCAAGTCGACTCACGACAAAGCAGAGATGCGGCCACTGATTGACAAAGTAGCGGTAAGTGTAGACGATGTACGGTTCCGAGAGCTCCTTTTCGATCAGCGCATTGATCTCGGGCAGCTGCCGCTCGCCGCGGTAAGGTAGGATGACGAGCTCGTGGTCGTCGTGCGGGCCGATTGCGGCCGTCGCGTCGTCGAGCATGCCGTGCGCGTTGGCGTGGCACCTCGCAGCAGAGGGCCGAGGCTGAGATGTAGTCCGGTCGGGGTCGACCTTCGGCAGGGGTCTCTGTGGGCCGTTGCTACTGCTGCGACGGCAGCGGCAGGCGGAGGCAGACGGGCGGCGAAGAGAGGCAAGCCCCCCCAGCAAGCGGTGGCGGGTTGGCCGGCGACTTGGTTGCAAAGTGCCCCCGGATCGCGCGTTTTGGATGGGTGGTGGGAGAGGTGTGCGTGCGTGCGTGTGTGGCGGTGAGATGCTCCAAGACTGGCGGCGGCTGTAGGGTGGCACTTGTAGCCTGAGTCGTCGGCCTGTCGTCGAGGCGGCCCGGAGAAAAGAGGGTGCGGGTGTGAGGTTCAGCTCGTGCGTAACTCGTATTCTGTCAGCCGTTCAGAGGAAACCTGTTGAATAAGAATCTCAACGATATACAACACCAAAAGCACGCCAACCTCCACACACACACACAATGGGCCGGGCGCAATAAGAATCATACCGTTCAGACCAACCCAACGTAGACGGAAAAATTCAGAATGTAAAAAGAAAGGTTTGAGGCGGGGTTTCCGTGCGCGCTTTCAAGCCAGGCTCCCTTAAGAGGAACCTTTGATGCTCCCTATCCACCCTTGGTTCTGAGAGATACGTGCAGCTGAGGGCCAAGTGGGGAAGTGCTCGGGTGACCGACTCCTTCGGGCCCGCAGGCCTGCTTTCCCACTCCGAAGAGCAGGCACCACACTTGGTTTACTCGCCGTGCGGACTTCCGTTGCCGGATGTGCGCATGCCGACGAACCCTCAACCATCTCTCAGAAGGGCTAACATGAATGGGGCGCGCTCGGATCTGCCTCATCCCTTGGTTGCACCCGCTACAGGTGATAGTTAAGACTCAAATTTTTTGTAACTCAGGCGGCATTATGGCATCGACGACTTTGACCAGTGTTGTAGTGCCTTACACGCTCGACGATGTTTCGATTTTAATTTTGATTTTGTCCTTGATTTTTGGTGGCTCGCTGCTTTGTCGTCGACGGCCTCCGTGCTTAGCGAAGACGGCGCCTCGCAGCTGACCCAAGAGAAGCGAACAGTCGCCATCGTCCACATTGCGCTCTGGGGTTCTTTCGCTTTCTCAAGCCGTTCTCGCGTCCTTTCACCTTGGTTCTCAGGTCAAAATGCCAGACGTTAAAAGAATTTTAAAAGAAACGAAAAAGGGGAGAAAAAGGGAACTGCAGGGCCTAGGATTCCACATTTGGCGATTGGAGTCGCCACGTTCGTGGTTGGGGCGGCGAGAGTCTAGGCGTATTCGCTGCTAGCGTGGAAAGGTGGAACGGATGAATCGAGCACATGCTTGTCCCTTCACTAGTACACACAGGAGCGAGCGAGATGGGACATCCGTGGCAAAAGTCATGGTATTGCATCGTGCATCTATACAAAAGGGGGAAAAACCCGCGGCGTAGGAGGGCGTACAGCAGAACCACCTTGGCCGAGCACGGCCATCCGAGGGAAGGGGCCGCTCTGTTCCCAGGGATTCTTGAAATCGCGGGGCGATCTATTGCCAAAAGCACTGTGCTCGGGCGGACGGAAGGGACGGGACGGACAGGGCGCCCGGCTTTCACTGTTGCAGCTTGGCGAGGTAGTGGATGGTGTCGCAGTCACGGATGCGCTTGGCGGCCTGCTCGGCCGTAAGGTCCCTCTGCGGCTCGCCCATCATCTCGAAGCCGACCAGGAACTTGCGCACGCTCGCGCTGCGCAGCAGTGGCGGGTAGAAGTGTATGTGGAGCTGCGCGTGGTCCCAGCACTCTTCGTCACCGTGCTGGTGGTCGTGCGAAGCCGGGGACGCCTCGGGCACGGGTCGCTGGTGGATGCCCATCGAGTAGGGGAACGAGCACTGGAAGATGTTGTCGAGGCGGCACGCCACCTCTCCGAGGATGTTGGCGAGCGCCGCCCTCTCGTCGTCCGAGAGCTCTGCCAGCGACGGGATCTGGCGCTTGGCCGGCACCACCAGCACCTCGAACGGCCACACCGCCCAGAAGGGGACGAGGGCGACGAAATGCTCGTTGTCGCAGATGACGCGCGGGCGCCCGGGCGTGGTGAGCTCGAGCCTGGCGATAGTGAGCAGCAGCGAGGGCCGGCCCTTGTGGTCGCGAACGCCGAGGCTGACACGGTCGTCGGCGTTGTTCGGGTCGAGCGCCCAGGCGCGCTGCGACTCGAGCTCCTTGGCTGGCTCCTCGGGAACGTAGTCGAGTGACCACACCTGGCCGTGCGGGTGCGGGTTGGAGCAGCCCATGGCGGAGCCCTTGTTCTCAAAGATCTGGACGTAGCGCACAAAGGGGTTTTCGGTGGGGATGCGGCGGTAGAGGTTCTGCCACGCCTGGATGATGGGCACGATGTGCGTCGCGGGCGAGTGGGGCGCCGTCGAGAGCTGCGCCAGCGTCAGGTTGTGCGAAGGGTGGAAGCAGATGACGTAGCAGCGTCCGCGCGCCGGCTCCATGCGCAACAGCGGGTGAGAGTCGGCCTCTGGCAAGGTGCGGAGAGGATGAGCAGGGGAGCAACAGCAGCACCAGCACCGGAACAAGCGGGAACGGCGGTCAGCGTCTCTGTACTGCTTCTGAGCAGAGCAGGCTGTTTCGACAGTGCGAGGGAGGGGAGCGCCGTAGACAAGGGGGGAGATTTGCATGACTCACCGTTGGCCGAGTCGACGTCGAGGGGCATGAGGGCGGCATAGTCGTTCTCAAAGTAGAAGGTGCTCTTGTAGTCTTCGTTCTTGCCACCGGTGGCGCGGTCGTTGCCGGGGCAGAGGTAGCACTTTTCGTCGTAGGGAGGCAGGGTGGTGGTCTGGGGCGACTCCTGGGCGCCCTGCCAGGGACGCTTGGTGCGGTGGGGCGAGCAGAGGACAAAGGAGCGCGTGAGCGGATTGTAGCGCCGGTGCGGGTGCTCCGAGGGGTCAAAGGCGGGCTTGGAGGAGGACATAGCGGTCAGAACGTAGCGAGCGGAGAAGCAAGAGGGGAGGATGAAGGACCAGGATGAGGGGAGCAGGGAGAAGGTGGAGAGGAAGCAAGGTTGAACGTTGCTGGCAGGTGGACAGCGAGGAGGGGGAGAAGAGTGTTCGCTGGCCCTTTGGCGTCGCCTTGGTTTCAGTAGAGTTGGCACAGGGCCGCTGCGACAAGGAAGCAAACCAGGGCTCACGCAACGCGCACCCCACACCACGCGGCTTCGCCCCCACCGCCATCCCGCCGCAGGGCCCAAGCAGCAGCAGCAGCAGCAGCAGCACGGCAGGCCCCCAGCCCAACGGTTGCCAACTCAGGTTAAACTCAGATCAGTAGTCCAACAGTCGTTATATTCGCAGAGACGAGTGCACCTTAGCCACTGACAGAGGCATGGAGAGCGGCCCTGCCGATCCTCCCATCAAGCCGAGGCGGCCGCCAGCTACGCAATTCAGGACCACAGTCACACAGTCACAGTCACAGTCGCAGTCGCAGTCGCAGTCGCAGTCGCAGTCGCAGTCGCAGTCGCAGTCGCAGTCATAGTCACAGTCGCAGTGTGAGTGGGTAGAGCAAAATGAATTAAGAATCGCCCCCCAACGACGAGCGGCATGAAACCGACAACATGGCTAATCGATGGTCAACGATAAAGTTCCCCGGCTGGGCCGGCGAAGACTACGCAGGCAATCGACGAGGGCCTGTACAGTTAGGCTGTGGTGAGGTTTGCTTGTGTAGCTGCACTTGTTAGCTCTTGAATACGGACCGCCCCGGCGGCGCCCCACGTCTTCGGTACTGTGACGCACGATGCGCCCAGAGAAAAGCAATTTCAACCTGATTCGACGCCCTCTCCCACTTCTTCCTGTTACCCTCTGCTCTCCCACTTCTTCCTGCCCCTGCTCTCCCCCTCGCCGGCTTCGGCCCAGTCCGAAGCACCGTCTCCCTTGGCTCTACGTTGGCCTGCGATTGACCATACGACGACCAGCTCCTTCGCCGAGATGCGTGACTGCAAGCCGGACTTGAACCACCACCAGAGACCTTGCGGCAAGCCGACCGAAAGCAGAATAAGCACAAGTGAAGAGCAGCTTGCGCTTGCGCTTGGGTCGCGGGGGAGAAAACTCCGATGCACCTGCATCTGCAAACCTTTGCTTGTGCCGGCTTTGTCCTAGTTTTTCGCCAACGTCACGAGATTGCCGGTCGCCACGCAAAACCTCTACAGCTCATGGCTCGCAGCCCAGGTGCTAGCTGACAAACGACGTCCTCGGCGTCCTGTTGGTTGCTGCTGCTGCTGCAAAGGCCACGCTGCCTCCATCTCTGTCTCACGCTATCTTGTCCACGTTGCCTCGTCCTAACAAAGCACGTATGCACGCTGGACGCCTTACGCTGCTTCGGCCGAGCTTGGTTAGACCCGAAATTCAGTCGACTACGCAGGAAGCTTTTTCGGATGGTCCGGCCCCAAGGATGCCGGAAGCCCGGCGAAAAAGGGCGAGTTTGGCGAGACCCACACGACACACGCAAGCATGGAGATTTCAGGGAACCGGTCCTCGTGGAGAAGGGGCAACTAGTTAGCGCCAAACCGCATCGGCGACGCCGCTTGCTTCGGAAGCTTTCCCGGCCAACGGCACGTCCTTGATTTCCTCGGGTGTCGCGCCTCGACCCTCTTCTTGTTAGCCTCGCCAACTGTGTTGGTTTCCACTACGCCACTACGCACTGCTCTAGCTGCTCGTTAAGTAGTACATCAAAAGGCAACGTCGGGCCGAGGCTCACAAGGGCTGTATCTCGCTTCTACGCACATTTGGCCCAAGGGCAGGAGGTCGCTTGTTCCTGCTGCTTCCCGCTGGGGGTCATTGCGCTGGCTCTCTTTTGTCTCTTCTACACCTCCTCCCGCTTCCGCCTCCGTCGAGGCTTGGCGCCTTTCCATCCACCCTCCTCTCCCTCTAGCTCTGGCCCCGCCCCTGCTCGACCAGCTCGAGGAAGCCCTTCCACTCGTCCGCCTTGAGCTTGTACCCCTCGACGTCGTCGTCGGGGAAGCTGCGGTCGCGCACCGCATCCACATACGCCCGCGTCGCCGCCATCCGCATCGCGCCCATGCTGTACGGCTTGACAAACGACCGCACAAACTTGGGCGGACCCGGCGTCTCTGGGTGTGGCCTCGCCGGCTGCGACTGCGACTGCGACTGCGACTGCGACTGCGACTGCGACTGCGCCTCCGACGTGGTTGGCGCTTCGCCACTATCCTCGAGCCCCGCTAGCACGTGGGCCGGGCTGGTGAGCTCGCCCATCATGTCGCTCACGACGAGGATCTGGCCGTCGGTGCCGCTGCCCGCGCCGATACCGATGGTGACGATATCGAGCTTGTCGCTGATGTAGCGCGCCAGCTTGTTGGGGATGCACTCGAGCACCACGGCGCAGCACCCGGCCTCCTGGAGCCGTCGCGACGACTGGTAGATGTCGTATGCCTGTTGCGCCGACTTGCCCTGCACGCGGTAGCCCGACGTGGCGCCCACTCGTTGCGGCTGCAGCCCGAGGTGGCCCATGACGGGGATGCCGAAGCTCGTCAGCCGCCGGATGAGCGGCAGCACCTCCTCGGCGCCTTCGATCTTGACGCCGTCGACGCCCGTCTCCTGCATCAGCCGCACCACGTTGTCGACGGCGCTCGCGTCCGACGACACAAACGTGCCAAACGGCATGTCGGCGAACACGAGCGGCGCCGCCGGCGTCGACGTCTGCGCCAGCAGGATCGACGAGTCGAGGCCGCGCTGCACCGCCTGGCTGTGGTGGATGATGGCGTCGAGCGAGAGCGGCTGCGTCGTGGCGTGGCCGAGCGCCACGTTGGCCAGCGAATCGCCCACCAGGCAGAGGTCGACGTCAGCCGAGCGGATCGCCAGACCGGTGGGGTAGTCGTAGGCGGTGAGGCAGGCACTGCATGAGCCGGGGAGCGAGAAGACAAGGTCGATGGGAATGCAGACGTGTCAGCAGCCGCTAGTGTCGAACGGGGCGCGCAGCAGGGAAGGGACCGAACGCCGCAGCAGCGTCGTGTGGTCCACTCACATGGGTGTACCTTCCTGCTTCATTTTTTGCAGGTAGGCGATTGTCTTTCTCCTGGGAGGCGGCGGGAGGCGCGAACCGCCAGGCTGGGCCAAGGCCTTGCCCTTGCCCTTTGACAAAGAGGCGGCGGAAGCAGCCGCAGCCACCTGGCGAGCGATGGAGGTGGAAGCGGTGGGCGGGCTGTCCTCCATGGCCGGGCCGGCTCGGTTCCTGACGGGCGACGAAGTGGAGGACAGAGGGGCGGCGCAGGCCGAGGACGAGGGGTTCCCCGCCGCTGTCCAGGCCGAGTTCGAGGTGGAGGCGAGCGGCGAGCGGCGGGCCGAGGGGAGGTCGGCATCGTCGTCTTCGGCGCCGGCCGAGCCGGCGGGCCAGGCGCTGCGGCGGGGACGGGCGGTGTGGAATGCGCAAGAACGACATGGCGCCCAGCTGCGCGCCAAGTTGCGGAGGTGGACCCTGGCCAGGCTCGGTGCGGTCGACATGGTTCGGTTTAGGTTGGATGAGCACAAGGGTGGAGGGAGGGAGCTGAGGGGGACAAGGTAGAAGAAGAGAGGGAGAGGTGAAGGAGGTACGAATTCGTCGAGCTGATCCCAGCAACGAATCAGGTGGACGTCGGATCTCGACCAGGAGCAAGAAGCCGTCAAAGGCGACAGTCCGAGGCACCAGCTAACCAATGAAGTCCGAGACCGAGTTCCTGGACCGGAGGCCAGAAAGTCGCACAACCTTGGTCAGTTTCCACCCTCTGGGTTGGCTGGACCGGGCTTTTTTCTTTTTTGTTTGAAGGGGTTTTTTTTTTTTCCTCTTCGACTTTTACTTTATTTATTCATTTTTTCCAGCCTATTCTCAGCTGACAATTTTTTTTTTTCATTGCTCGCCCGCTCGCTCGCTCGTTCGGCCAACCCTGCTTCCGACTTTTTGCCGGAACTGTTCCGAGATGGGTTTTTGTTAATTTTCTTGGTGACCTCCACCTCCTTTGTCTGCTTTTTATTTATTTATTTTATTTTTTTCTTCCCGCGGCTTTGGTTCCTCTCTTTCCAGACCAAAGCGTCGCGTGCCAGCGTACGCACGTCCGGCTTCGGCGTTAAGAAAGGCGTAAGGACGAGGTTTCCTCATCGCTCGCTCGTACCGCTCTACATCTATCCCAGAAGAGGGCAGGCCGCACGTTTTTGGTAAAAACCATGGCAATTCATCCCCCCCACTCTCATTCGCAATATTCGCGACCCCGCGGGGCACAATCCGCAACAGAGGAAAATACCAAAAAAAATAGTTAAGCCCCAACTGACCCTCGACCCTACGTCGCAATCTTATCGATCAGGGTCTGCCAAAGCGCCGGGTCGAAATTCGCCGGGCCAGCGTCGGGCTGAACGAGCGACGGCGGCGTCGTCGACCACGGGTTGCCTGCGCCGTACGCGTTCGGTGGCACCGCGTCCATTTCGTTCGCGGTACCGGGTATCGAGGCGCTCGCGCTCGCGCCACCGCCGTCGCTGCCGCCGCCGTTGATCGGTTCGCCGGACGACAGGTTGGTCGGGTGGGGCGCCACCGGGTATCCGCCCTGCGACGAGATCGGCGTGCCAAACGGTGGTCCCTCGCCCATCCGTAACCCCTGGGTGAGCGTCGCGAAGCCCGGCGTCGGGCGGCTGCTGTTCGCGCCCGTGATGCTGCCTACGTCCCACGCCGTCGATTCCGTCAGTCCTTCGCCCATCCCTACCCCCGCTACCATCCCACCGCCTCGTACGCCGCCCAGTGGGGCAGCGTGCTCATGCTGCTGGTGCTGGTGTTGGTGCTGGTGTTGGTGCTGGTGTTGGTGCTGGTGTTGGTGCTGATGCTGGTGCTGATGCTGGTCAGACGCCAGCATCGAGGCACTGAGCGGCACCGCCTGGTG